>ML685868.1:3050357-3065708 GCA_007922175.1 Pelusios castaneus
GACAAAGTGGGATTTTCTCCCACGAAAGCTCATGCGATAAATAAATCTGTTAGTCTTTAAAAGTGCCACAGGACTCCAGGTTAGGTAAGTTTGTGACCCTCACAGGTTGACTGTTTCCTTTTTCACTAGCAAGATCCTTCATGCATTTTTAAAATTTGGAGGAGTAGTACTTGTAACTGAAAAGGTTCCTTGATCATGTAAGATACACAGCATCTGAAGATACTGATCACTAAACTGAAATATAAAACTTGAACAACAAAACACAATTCACGCCGACCCCCGGCAGTCTTACCTCAATATTTTGCAGCTGTACCGCGATACGTTCCTTTTCTTTGATAGATCTGTGCTGAGTCTCGGTTAGCTGATGAGACAATGACACATTCTCTAGTTTGAGGTGCTCCAGCATACCTGCTTGAGTCATTTGCCCAGCCTGCAGAAGAGAAAAGTCACAGATCAATACAAAATACTCAAAACATGGGTTAACACCCAAAAAGTTCCAGAGAAGATGACTCAGTCTACCTGGGCCTTAGCTATCGCAAAATGGCTTTACAGATCTACACCCACAAGAAAACTTAATAAGCTTTTCAGCAAGTGCATCCGTTAAGTTTACATGGCAGCGTTAGACAGGCAGTAACGCCTAACGTTGACAGGATAAAAGGGACAGAACTCGTCATCCACCTTACATAAGTACAGAAATGAGACCAGTCCCTTCTCAAAAGTCTTAAAATAATTTATCCGCGGGCTACAGCGGGGGGGGGGGGGGGGAAGGGTCACAAATTTACCTGTACGTTGGCCATCTCACTCTGCAGTCTCACACGCGCCTCCTGTGCCTTTGCCAACTGCTGCTGGTACCATTGCCGCACATTTTGCAGCAATGCAATCTCTGCTTGAGACGCTTTTAGCTTGTTGGTCAGCGAGGTCTGTTCCAACTGAGCCTGCTGAAGCTGGCTCTGTAAGGAGGCCATTTGCTGTCGCAGATCGTGTACTAAAAAAGACAAAATAAAGCGAAATGATGCTATTCCGATGTCCAATTTTTTATGATTTTAAGTGTAGGAATGAAGCTTAAACAGGTGTGTCCACAGCCAGCTATTTAATGGAAGTGAGCCTATATAGCAAAGAACATCCATTCCCACAAACCAACTTCCAACGCCCACAGAATGAGGGTCACTAGCAGAATATGGCTTTTGAGGACACTTCTCAGCATGTTCAAGGTTCCTTAAAAGCACAAGGAGGGAGGAAATAAATAAAAGACTTGGGAGAATGCACATGTCTGAGAGCTGGAAAGGATATTTGATGCTAACTAAATGATGTTTCTCTCTTTGAAATAAAACTTGTTCATGAATTGTCAAATAGTTTTTAGACCGCCGATTCTGACTACCCCCTCCTTTGCATCTGGTTAGTGCCTGCCTAGCACGCTGTGGGAACTCTGGACTGCAAAACAAGAAACAGTAATAATAAAATAAATAAGCATGCAGATCTCTATAATAATCTGGTATCACTGAGATGCAAATTGTCAATTCCTCCCTATTCTCTCCTTTTAATGCCTAAACTGAAAGCAGTTGCTTCCTTGTCTTAAGAGGGAAATACTATCCAGCAAGACCCTGAAGGCCAGTGGTTTTCAAACTTAGGGTCAGGACCCAGTACTGGGTCACAGACCCTCTGGTACTGGGTTGTGGCGTCCCCCTGCCGCTGCTCCCAAAAGACTGGAATGCATTGCTCAAGATGTAATTATTGGGTCATGGGCAAAAATGATTTTTTTCAACTGGGTCCCAAGAAAAAAAGTTTGAAAACCACTGCTGTAGGCAGTGTGCTGATAGACAGCAAGGTAATCGTTTTCTTGTTTGCAGGAGAGTTACATCCAAAGGAAAAAAAAAAGGTAAGTTTTCAAGAATCAAATTTGCATCCACTCACCTGTGCTATCCTTCCTGAGAACATTTTTTTGCATATCTTCAACTTTTCCCATGAGTCTTTGGTACTGTTCCTCTGCCACTTGCAGATCGTTATTTGAGGAAGCCAGACTAGCATTCTTGATTTCCAAGGTGTTCTGCAGGTCAGCCATAGCTCGTTCCAGATCCCAGCAAGATTGCTTTAAAGTAGCCACTTCTGAGCTCAAAGAATCCTGCTTCTGCTGGCTGCTCTGGCTGTTCTCCATCTGTGCCTGAAGCTTCATGTTCAAAGCAGCAAGTTGGGCTTGCAGCTCAGTCTTTTCTTTAAGCGCCTGCGCAAGCCCAAACAATAAAAAATAATTTGGGGAGAATAAGTACAGTACACTAGCAAGGGAGGTAGAGATATCAATACGCTGTCTAAAACAATCAAGTGCCCCCAAAATGTTTTGTTATGCTTGATAACGGGTATTTGTAAGATAAGAAAAAACTGTATTGTATTTAGTAAATGTCCAAAATAGGCAAGAAAAATGCAGCTAAAAGTCCATATAAAATAGACAGCATCCTTTAACCAAAAAAAAAAAAAAAAAAAGACATTGATTCAGGTATTTGGTCCTTAAAATCGCTTTCTAGACACAAATAGTCTTGCTTTAAATAGTCATTTGTTGCTTGCAAGTGGTCATTACCCGTCTTTCATGATCTTTGCTATTTGGCACTCACTTGTCCTTAATTTCTCTCTCATTCCATTTCGACTTTTGAAGGAAAAAAAAAGTCTGAAACTGCCACCCTCTTTAAGGACAAATATTTAATATATGTTGAGTCTACTATTAGCTCAACATTTATTACTTCTCCTTCACATGTCTTTTTTGTCTATTCTTCCTTTTATGGATCCCTTATTTTTATTTACTTCAGATTTAAAAGCTTTATTTAAATAAAACAGCCTTTCTATTTATCTCATGCAACACTTACTAAAACCATCTCTCTGCAAACACAGTACGGAAGATACTTTAAAATTTTAATTAGTGTAAGCACGTAGCTTGTTAAATACAGAAATTCAAATTAATTTTCTACCTGATTAGCTTCTAATGACAGTGCTTCAAGCTGTCCTTCAAGTCTCATTTTCTCTTTTAGGACCTGCAACATTTCATCATGAGTTCCTGTGATAGAGCTTTCCATGGACACACTGGAGAAAGAAACCACACACATCTAAAGAGTTAGGATTTTATAATCACCCATTTACAGAGAGGTGAGGTTGAAATTATAAGATGTTCAGACTCCACTGAATAACTCAGTTCTAAATGAGCTAGCATTTTGAGCAGTCTTTTTACCTTTGTGAAAGATTTATTATAAAGAATTAAACAAATTTCACTGCCACCCAACAGACAGAGAAATAGCTGCTATGTACAAAAAACACTGAATTGGAAGCAATCTGAATTCCCATAGACCAGGCATATCATGGGACTGATGTTTGTTCTCTAAGAAAGAAAGTAATGGGCTGACTTTATTATCCTCAGAATCTAAATAGCGCTTTACCAAGAGATTTAGAGATATCTCAAGGAAAAAAATTCTTGTGATCACATGCATCAACTACACAAAACTATGTCAATGTGAAAGTGAATGGATATTTTTCACAGCTAACGCAAATGAAAAAAGAAGAGCTATTCAGCTATTCCCTTTCTTCACTATATTTTTTCAGCACATCCATGAAGTTCAGAGAAAATGGGCATATGCCAAAGAAGTGCAATGTGCGTATTGTATTGTGCAACATGGTTTACCTGCTAGAAATACTGTCTCTCCGACTCCGCACTTCCCCATTCATTTCCTGCTCCAGGGCATGATGCTCCGCTGCTGCAGCTTGCAATACTTCTCTAATGGAAGGAAACTGCCCCATTCCAGCTGGAGGGATCTCCTGGCCATTTACTGTGTACGAAATACCCTGTTTGCCTTCTACATTCAGTAAAATGCTATACGGCCCCCTTCCTGAAACATTGCTGTAGGAAGAGCTGTCACTCTCACTTCCATCCAGCCTTATTCCTAATTCACTTCCATCAACCTCAGAAACATTGTCTCCTGCCATGGAGGAATTCTCCAGTCGGTCATCTGTTTCAGAGGGGAGAATGACCTCAGATACAACTGAAGTCAGACTGCTTCTATTTCGCTTTAGAGACGCACCAGATGTATCAGCAGCCCCAAAATTTGTAGTAGTATTTCCAGGATCTGAATTTTCAGTTCTGTAATCAGCCAAGGACCGGATCTTACTTGACTTGTAAGAGTTGGAGCTTCTTTTCTCTTTTGAAGGTGCTGGAAGTCCCAGGCTACCCAGTTTTGGCCCCCGTGGGACACTGGTCCGCAAAAAGGAGTATTCTTTTGTCATCGCTACTGTGCTGGCCCGTGGCAATATTTCTGGATTTAACATCAGCTCAGGATCTAGTGTACTAGAAAGTCGGTTTCTGGATGTAGAAGAGCTGGACTAAAAGAAACCAGAAGTGAACAATAAATTCTAGAATGCTACACTGAAACGTACATCAATTTTTTCTTGCTAGTGTATTTAGAAAGGTGTAAAAGTTCAGTTTTCTTTTATAAACAGCAGTCAGACTATGTATTTCAAACAAATAAGCTCGTCTTAATTAGCTAGTTAGCTGTGTTCTGGCTGAGACTTGGCTATGGAGGAGAGCTAACTGACTGAGGCTCAATCCAGACAGGATGACGTTAATGTAGGTAAATTGTGAAAGCTCAAAAAGAGCTATTATTAACAATATCTTAATAAAGGTTTCAGCCTCAGAACAATGATCTTCAAGCTTTCCAAAAGATTTTCAAGGTTGTTTTGTTTTTGCATTATGAGAAGACAAAGAATATGGATTTTTCAGTTACTTTTCAGAAAATCTATTATTTAGATGAGTGTACGTTTAAAAACAAAATTATGGAAAGTCAATGAACGGGAACTAATTGTACTTCATATATACTATAAGCATTTAAACCATAGAATACTGTCCCTTTCCCAATAATGTATTAGATCAGATTTGCACATTCTAATTGCAGCACAAAATTATATGCTGACACTAGATAAATCCAATGCAATTATACTGATTACATAAATACACAATTAAATACTTGTAAATACTACATTAAACTGTCACATTATGAGACAAATGCACAAGAGCAAAAATAACCTCAGTTTAGAAATAACCAGAAGCACGAGAGGCACAAGATCAACTTAGTATCACCTAAATATGGACTGTTTGTAATATCTTTTACTCAAAACTTGTCTCCAACAGGTTTAATCTGCCCTGCATTGTTCCTCTCCGTCCCTCTTTCTTCTCCACTTCTTTATCCCTGGATTATCCCCCTTTGCTCCGACCGTTCCCCCACACTATACCCCTATCCTCTTTTTGTAGATCAAGGAAATAAAGCATGTGCCCATCATTAGCCTGATCTCGCGGCCCCCAATCCTGCAAACACAACTCCATTAGTAACTTTATGCATGTTCGGTGTCTTTTTTTTGTTCAGTAGACTACTTACATGGTAAATTCTGTTCAGTTTTAGACTGCACCTCTCCATCATAGGATCAAGACATCTGCTTGATTATTGTGTCCCATTCCCCCAGGCTTCATCTATTTTTGTAGTTTAGATCATAAGCTCTTTGGAGAGGGGCCATCTCCTCCCGTCTGTTACACAGGCTAAAATTTATTAACAGCAGCTAATAGAATGGAGCCCCATCCTTAGTGGGGCTTTGGGCTTTATTGCACTAACCAAATCAAGAAGTGATAGTGGTATGATGAAAACTGTGTAGTTTTTATTGAAAATGGTACCTAAATGGAGGCTTCGCACTGCATATTCTTTGTAGAGAGCAGTGGCAGGTTACTCAGAGCTATGGTTTTCTTAACAAGGGATTGTAAAAATTGTTTTTTAAAATTCTGCTACTGCAAACAGATCTTATTGTTCTCCACATTAGATTTTCCAATTTTTTCAGTCAAAAAACCTAGAAGCAACAATTCCTCTGTGAAATTCCTAGTGAGTGGGGAAAGTCACTCAAAGTCATGGACCAAGATAAAGAGAACATCATAATATATGCAAGAAATAATCATTCAAACCTCAGGAAAAAAAATAAAGGTCCAAATTCTTCCTTCAATTACACTAGTGCAATCCTCCCACCTTCATGGATTATCATGATGCATCTGAAGGTAGAATTTGGCACATGCAGAAGAGAAGGAGAAAAATAGAAAAAGATATTTTCCTGGCTAGAAAGTTACAGAATGTTTACAGCCACGGAACAGATAGTTTAAGGCTGGTATGGGGTTTTCCTGGCTTCCCACCTACACAGAGGTCACCTAGAAATAAGATCGGCTGCAAGGTTCTTACTCTTTCTTGGTGCCTTTTCACTCTGTATTGTTTGAGTTGCTCTTCCAAACGCCTTCTTGCCTGAAGTCTGATTTGTTCCTCTTTCTCCAATGGGAGTGAAGACTCTGCTGAACCTATGCACAAAAGTTACCTCTGAAGTCACGCAGAAAACATCCAAAGGCAAATACAACACAAAAAGGGTGGAAAATATTTATATCCACCCCTTCTTCTCTAAGCAACATATATACAACATATTCATGCTTTAGCAGGGCAGGCATCATTCACAAGGACAGCCCCTTAGCATGCAGCCCAGGAAAACGCCCCCATCTTCCAATGTATCCTTGTGTAAGCATGGAGAATAGAGTGCTTAATTCAATTATTTATATTTACAAATGCCACAACTCTTTCAAATGATCAAACCCTCCACAGTAAGAGCAAGCATATTTTTTTACCATCTAAATCCCAACTATTTTAGAACCTGAAGTCTGAAAGAATGGCAAAAAGAGGCAAAAATCTATTCAGTTATCTACTCCCATCCCTCAGAGGCTAGCATAAGTTTGTTCCCTAACAGTACATTTTCTTGTGTTTTGGGCAGTCTAATATTTAAAAAATGATGTGGCTTCCCTTACTTCCCTGGAGAGACTATTCTATTCTAGGACAACTCACTGTAAGAAGATTTTGGTACAATTTAACCTAAAATTGTCAATTTCTCAGTGTCATCCCATTACTTTCAACATGGGACAAACTAGGGCAATTTAGCTTCCCATTCACTATAATGTGCAGTCAGCAGAACATCCAAACTTGTTAAATGTTAAGGCACATGATTTACTGGGAATAGAGAACAATTTATTGCAAAAATGTATTTTAGTCCAGAATAAAGGCAAAAATGAAGTTTAGTCTCAGTGATATCATGGGGGCAAGCTTAGAGAAGAAAGCTTTATGAAGCAAGAGAAGCAGGGGCTCTACAATAAATAGATGCTTACACAATTCAGTTTCTTGCATAGGAAGACTTAGTTTGAGCGACTGCAAAGCTTCTTTTCTAAGAACTATGCCCTCAGCACTAGTTCCCTGAGGCTTCCTTAGGTTGTCATGGAAACCAGCCACACCTGAAGACTCTTGACCATGTGGATTGCTGATGGGTTCAAAAGACAAAGGGAGGTCAGGATAGAGGGCCTCTGGTCCATTCTGGTAAGTGTCCCCTTTGCTGTTTATCTCCAGACTTTCTCCTTCATTTGGCACTTTGTTGGCATTAATACTGGTTGCTGAAAAGAAAGTTACATTGCATTAATTCACCCTGGCACCTGAAAGTCATCCACACACACTTCCAAAACCAAACCTAACAAATCAATAGGACTGGTCTTTGGACTGTAAGAATGTCTACAAATTGCTATGATTTCTACTTAATAGAGGAACTAGATGGAGGAAGTTTATGTTTCCATTCAGAAAGAGCAGAACAAGCATGTATACTATGTACTCCTATTATGCTGTTCATCAGAGGACCTGAAAGAATATCAAAAGCATTAACTAAATCCCCTTACAACAACCTGGTTAGGTAAGTTGATAAATCACATGTATACAGCACATGAACCAAAACAATGAAACAAGAAAACAGAAGTCGCTCAAATTTATTTTCTTTAGATTTAATATACAACATAAAACGAGCTAACCTAAATCTGGATCTCACCCCTGTTTAGTGGTGTCTATATGCATTTTTCATGAGGAAAAAAATGTATCCTCAACACTAGCATAACATATTTGACACACATACAAATTATATGTTAGACCTCTACCCTTTTAGACTTTTGCAAATATGTACATTTAAGACATTGTTGTGGTGGTGGAATTTCATGGTTTCACTGCATATTTCTAGATCTCTTAGGAGAAAGATCTATTAAAAAAGAAGCTGAAATAGTCACTTTGCAGAGTTCATCAAAAAAAATTTTTTTTGAACAAACAGAGCTGGAAAAAACTTGAGCTACAACAGAATTGTTTCTGCTGCTTACTTCCCACACACTCATTGTTTCAGAAAGCAGGGCTGTTATTGATAATGTGCAGAAGCTATATATATGCAAACAGACCACAATCATTAAAGAAGGTGTTTCTTTTTCCGTTTGGATAGGAAACGTACTGCGGAGCTAGTAAATACTTTGGGCATATAATAGGATCATTTCAAGCATCAGACAAGGAAGAAGGGGAATTGCACAAAAATCAGGAATATAACAATTCTCAGATGTAATAGCCTTTGAAGCACCTCTCTGAAGTTAAATAAGATACATGTTAGAGGGAAATTCAGGTAAGGCAGGTTTTTTTATTTTGTTATATAAAAACTGGACTTCCCCTTTACTGCAGTCAAATTACACTTCAGAAGAGTTTAGAAGTAGAAAGACGGTAAACAAAGGAATTGATTCAAGATACAAAGATGAACTGAAGCTATCTATTAACTAAAAAATGAAACACACACACACACCATAATTATAATCTACCTGGGGTAAATTAGAATATCGTGAAATTCCATTTGTAGAGAATTGCCCACTTGTTTGAGATTTATTGCAGTGTGAAAGGTGTGGGCACACACACTCTCTCTCTCTACATACACACACGTTATATATATTGCAAAAGCACTTCTTCTGGTATAATTTTCATACTACAATAAAGATTTTTCCAATATAGAAATATTGTTTTAAAAAAATTTACCACCGTAGACAACATTACTCTATGAGCAAAGTCATCTAGTGTTGACCTGCCCGTTCTCTGGTGCAACATACTGGAAATTCGTCAAATCTTTTCATTTAAATATAAACAATGCAGCTCTGGATTGAATTAAATATTGAAATGAGCAACATAACTGCTACAGCAGCACTGTGTAATTGGTTTTTATATTAAAGATACAGCTGTTTCAGTTTTGATAAGTCTCAGATTTTTGTATTGGCAATGCATACATAACTGCACCAGAAATCATTAAGAGGAAACACCATTTTGAAGCTACCTTGGGGTATGGGAGATAATTTGCCATTGACATGTTAGCTGTATGTTCCTACTGTGATGGTGAATAGTGAAATAACTATCAATGTCATTTGTAGGCTTCAGCCATAACAATTCAGAAGTGATTGGGGCAGTTCATACCTTTGAGCTACTGTTTCAGCCTGTCTTTCTCACCAGAGACAACACTGCATCAGTTTACATCTGATTCATGTTTTAAATGTTATCTTTACAATGATAAAAGTGTTAAAAACATGTTAAAAAAAAAAAAGAGAGATTCTGGAGTCCAACTCTGCAAGATGGAAAAGATTTCATGACAAATTCTGTAGCCATAGCATACACAGGACCCTAAATGCTATTGCTAATGTTATTTCGTTGCAGTAATTTTAGTATTTGTCTGCGATCTCCTGAAGGAGCAGGAAGGTGTAATTAAATAGAATGTCTTTCTATTGTTTTAAATCTATGTACAAGCCATAATTATTAGGAAGAAGTCTGGCAGAGAAAAGGACAGGAAACAGTTACATTTTAACTTCATGCAAGATGAATGATTCATCTTATCATTATAACCGGGCAATATGATACCAGGTTGTCTGACAAATGCAAATAAAGGCTCTGGACTCTCCTTATGATAGCTGTATAACCAAAAATCAAAGAAAAACAAACAAAACAAACAAAAAACCAGAACTGTATAAGTGGGAATGGTAATACACATTCATAACTCGACCATTTCCAATATTAAATTAAACCTAACATGCATATGTGGAACTATCAATGGCTGTTAACGAGATGATCAGGGATGAAACCCTATGCTCTGGGCACCCATAGCCTCTAATTGGCAGAAGCTGAGAGTGGAGACTTGAAGGAGGATCATTCAATGATTGACTGTTTTGCTCATTTTCTCTGAAGCACCTGGCATTGGGCACTATCAGAAGCCAGGATACTGGACTAGATGGACCATCTATTTGACCTAACATGGCCATTCTCATGGTCATTCTTTATGCTAGGGAGCCTATTTAGGCAGCCTACTACTAAACTTCTTGTGATCAAGTGGAAAGTTTTCTATATGATTAATTTGTAAAGTTGAATAGGTATTCCAGAATAACTTCATGTGTGGACACACTCTTAGTCTGGAAAAAGAGTGCTTTATTTCTAGTTTAGTTTAATCCATTAGCAAAACAGATCAAGTTACACCAGGGGAAAAAGTATTCTTTTCTGGATTAAGAATGTGTCCATGTATGGAGTTATTCTGGAATAACTATTCCAAAATAACTCCAGATGCACACAAGTCCTTAAGGACCCTACCTCTTTCAATTACAGGGAGAGAGAAATGTAACACACATTGAGCAATCCTACCACAGTTAATTGCTGTCTTTAATTGGAGGCTGTAAAACAAAATTTAGAAGTAGTTTTTAATTAAAAAAATGGATTTCTTCTGAATTTCTATGAGATGAGTTATAGATTTCATGAGACGTACTGTAGTATTATACAGCACAGAACACTACCTAATGCAACAAAAAATGGTCAACATGTTTCATATGATAAAATTATGAGTAAGAGAGAGGCCTTAGTATAATCAGAAAGCAATCCAATTCTTATGAAAAAACCTACTATTGATTTCAGCTCCTTCGATGGGGTGAACCGATTGGGCTTTACAATCCAGATGTCCTTCAGATCTGGAAGAGGCTTCATTGCTAGCTCTGTTCTCCAAAAGGGGACCTTGCTGAACTGATGACGAGTCCATGGTAAGAGTGATCCAGATCCAAGGAAATTAATTCTTCTGAATAACTTGCCTCCAAGTGAACTACCAAGTCCTGTTTCTTTCCATTAGTGGCAGTGCTATTCGAGATGTCGTACTGTAGCACAACACTGGGCTTTTCATTAGTTGGTTTACAGTAGGCAGCTGAGAAATTCCAGCAGGTCATGAAAACAGCCTGCAGCCAAAACAGCAATTACCAAGATGCTACATTCACTGAAAACAAATACATGTATTTAAAAAACATATGCGCAACTTTGAAGCTATCAGACAGACAAGTAGCTCTTACAAACTGCTCTGAACCCACTCAATCCATTTACTTCAATATACAGAGTCAGGGCATGAAAGGACAGTGGAGACAATAAAATAAAATGCAATATCAACTTTCCTGCACAATGAATTTATGATTTAGTAACATATTGCTCAACTTTTACAGTATAAAGACCTGTGCAAGCCTACAGAAATTGGTTCTGGCCCCAACTGATTTAAGATAATTATCCTAAAGCCCTTTTTAAAATGTAAATATATATTTTAAACTGGTATCAGCACCAACAAGCTAGGGAATATGAAACTGTCCTACTCCAACAAATTACAGCAGTTACATATTCCTAGGGTGACCACATTTCCCAAAGGAAAACAGGACACTGCACAGGGCTCACCTGAAGCCCTGGCCTGCACCCGCCACAGCTGAATACTCATCTGAGCCCCACCCCCTGTAACTGACCACTTGCCTGAGTCCTGCCACCCAGAACCTGGCATTGCTATTCACCTCCCCACCAAACATTCCTCTATGCCCCCAGTGGGAGTCATGTCTCTCTTTTTTGGTAAAACAGGCATTTGTATCACTTGCACTTAACAGCTGATCATCAGTTAGCAAAAGCAAACAGGACAAATGACCAGTTTTGCCAAAAAAGTCAGAAAGGAGCTTAAAAAGTGGACTGTTCCGGCCACAATGGGACAAATGGTCACTTTACTCATTTCTAATCTGGGCTCCTGTACTGTATTTTCATTTTGGGGAGTTACTCCAGTTGAAGTCTAAGTTATATTACCTGTATGAATGCAAATAGAGGCCTGAATCTAATTTTTTATTCAAATTATGGCACTTTTGTTTATTCAGTTGTAGCTCAGGTTCCTGCACTGAAACCCACATTTATGCTGGCAGTCAAAATGAAAGGTATCTGCCAGTCAAGGCTGGCCTTCTCATAGAATAAGGCTACAGAGCATTTCCTAACAAAAGTAACAGAATTCTGCAAATGACCAACTGCCAGATGTCTAAATCTGGCTCCAGACACAACAGATCATTTGTTTAACAAATTATAGATATAATAGTGTTTATTTCAATTACCAACAGACTAAGTAAATATAGAAGACACTATAATGCACTTGACTAAAAACCAGAAGTGTAAGTAGTGGTGTTTTTAATTACACATCTTCACACAATCATATAACGTCAACAACTCAACCTTCTATTCCCTCTACATCTCCACAGAACACATCTATAAATTCTATGGTGCCATACAACATTTGGTCTCTTGGTGACCAAGAGCCATAATCTCAAACCAGGTTTAACACGAGATCCTGCATTCACATAGGCAAAACTCACTGAAATCAAAATCAGATGAACATGTGCAGGACTGGATTCAGTGTTATTCCAACAGCAATGACCACTGTCCATATCACATGGAAAACAAAAAGGCAATGACGGTAGAAAGCCAGCAGCTAATACAAGACAATTTTCATAGCAGGTATCTGGACTATGGCAGGAATTTTAGGATGGAATTTCCCTTCACAGAAAAGAAGGATACATACATTACAAATAACTGCTGACACGGATATTTTAAAAGGTTATATATAACTCTTACTAAAACTTCCATAATTAAAGCCAGCAGTACTGATATTACAGCAGACACAGAAGTCATAAGTTCCAATGGGGTGGCCGTGTTAGTCTAGTTCAGCAAAACAAGCAAGGAGACCTGTGACACTTTTAAAGACTAAACGTGTCAGTCTTTAAAAGTGCCACAGGACTCTTTAGAAGTCATAAGGAGATCCGGACTCTACTAATGGGGTAAAGATAGTTTACAATCACCATAGTTACACCTTACCCAATCCATTCTGACTAATATTAGATGATTCACCACACATCCCTAGCAACTAACAAAGACCTTGTATATAAACATTCGCATTGCACAGAGTGACTTCAAAACACAGCCAAAAATAACCAAGCGCTGCGTCTATACACCACTCTCTCTTCCTGAGGCTCTTCTTTGGTCCCAGCAACAAAATCATCACATTTTTACTTCCAGTGTCGCTTCAACTCTATGACAAACTCTCCCTTTATAACCCGGACAAGCCTTACGCAGAAAGCGGTGCTGGACAGGTGCCTAGCCTGGCCTTCGCTAGCCCGAAAAAGCCTGACACAACCGCAGGCTGCTTGGTGTGGGGCGACGCTGGGCTTTTAATAAAATGGCTTCTGAGCGAGGAAGAAAGTGCCTGGCAGCCTAAGCCAGAGGCGTCTCTCCTGTCTGGCTGGGAGGCAGAAGGCTGGAAAAGAGACGACACAAGAATGATATTTTCCACTGGCCCAGCGCTTGGCCACCCCAGGGCACCTGGCGACACTCAGCACCACTCAGCCCCCCTGGCTCCCCAGCCCGGCCTCAGCCAACCCCTGGGGGCTGGTGCCTCAGCACCAGAGCGGCAGGATAGTTTCCACGTCATCCGCCGGCCTGACGCCGCGGGGAGCCCGAGCGAGACCCCCGCCCCGCACCCCCTTCCCGTCCCTCGCCCAGCACCCACCGGGACTGAGCCCCCCGCCGGATCCAGCCCCCCCAGCCCCGCCCTGTGGGCGCCCGCGCTCCCCGCAGACCTGCAGCCGCCCGACAGCCCCGGGCTCCGTCCTGTGCCAGCCCGAGACGTGGCGCCGCCGCCGTCTCAGCCGGGGGCGGGGGGCAGCGGTGCAGCGCGTTTCTCCTTCCCCGCCGGAATGGCGGGCCGCCGGGCGCCGGAGTGAGGCCGGTCCCTGCGGGCCTGTCACCCGCTTGCAGCCGGACCCTCCTGGCCCCAGCCTGGGGCTGGAGCGGCGCGCAGGAGCGGGGGCCGGGGGCGAGGGACGGAACGGCTGAGTGCGGGTGCTGTTTCCCAGCCGCGGGGAGAGTGCCGGACGGACCCTTCCGGGAGGAGATGGACGCGTCTCCCGCTGGTGATTGGGATTGGTGCGTTTGGCGCAGGGGGTGGGGCCTTGTTAGCCCCGCCCCCTCAGCCAATAGCGGCTCGATCTCGAGCCCTCTCCCTGCGTCAGAGCGATCGGGAGGCCTTGGGCTGTGAGGCTCCGCCTCTTCGCGCCTGCGCCTCTCTGCTCGGCTTGGGGGGAGGGGAGTCTCTGGCTTAATGCTGGCGCCGGTTTAGTTTCGCGCGCAAGGGATGGGGCTTCCCTCAAGTCACGTGACTGGAAATCCCCTTGCAGAGGACGTTTAAAAGGAGGGGGATTACCCGCCCCCGCCCCCTCCCCACGTGCTACGTCAGTGATCCTGGGAGAGGGAATTCCAGGGATTACCCCTCCTAAGACACGTTCCAAAGGGGGAGCCCTGTGCTGTCAGTCTAGTTCTTCAAAACAAACCAGGAGTCCTGGGGCACTTTTAAAGACTACACCGATTTAAATACATGAATATATTAAATTAAATACATACATTAAATGAAGGTAAATGAAATACCTGTAAAGATTAAATAATTGTGTTAGTCTTTAAAAGTGCCGCAAGACTGCTTGTTTGTTTTACCTCCTCAGACAAGCAGTCAGCGTCCTGCCTTTGTAAGATTGTGTGTAATAGCCAGAGGTGGCTTTTGGGGTAGGCGAAGTTGGTGCACGCCTAGGGCCCCAAACAATAAGGGGCCCCATCGCCTACACCAAAAGCCATGGCTGCCTCGGTTGATAGCAGGAGGAGGAGTTGGCTCGGGGGCAGGGCCATGTGGAGGGGAGCTGGGGTGGGAGGGAGTGGGTGGGCTGGCAAGGGGGACTGGGGCTGGAGGGGGCCCCTGTGGGCCTATTGGGGGCCCCACAATAGGCCTTCATCTAGGGTCCCCAATAGCCAAAGGCCACCTCTGGTAATAGCACCCAAGGGCAAATGCTTAAGGGGAAGGAGCTAGAAGGCAGTGCAAGGTATTTGGTTAGTTTTCCATTCACCTGCTTTTACATTTTCAATTTCTGCTGATCTGCCCAACTCCCAGAAAAGTGCAGAGCTTTTTTTTCTATTCACATTCCAAAGAAAACCTGTGATTTGACCTCACCTTCCTCTATGTGCTGTTCCCCAGTGTTTGAATCCTAACACCTATTTTGATTTGCTGTTACAGCCTGACCTGATCCTATGTCATACACTCCCCTGCATTTAATTTCCTCCCATTCTGTAA
>ML685868.1:3071147-3213064 GCA_007922175.1 Pelusios castaneus
CCCCTCCTCCTGCTCTGGGGGTACCCCTCCTCCTGCTGCTCTGGGGGTACCCCCCTCGTCCCCTCCTCTTGCTGCTCTGGGGGTACCCCCCCATCCCCTCCTCTTGCTGCTCTGGGGGTACCCCTCATCCCCTCCTCCTGCTGCTGCTCTGGGGGTGCCCCCTCCTGCTGCTCTGGGGGTGCCCCCCGTCCCCTCCTCCTGCTGCTCTGGGGGTACCACCCCATCCGCTCTGTACTAAACCACGCTGGGCTGGGTGGGAGGTTCTGCTGGGGCTCAGCCACACCACCCTGGACTGGCTTTTTGCACCTTGCAGCAGCTGGAAAGCCCCATTCGCTTCGGGGGAGGGCCTGGGGAAATGACCCTGAACTTGCTGGAGCCGATTCATTAGCTCTCCGGCTGACCCAGAGAGTCTTGCCTTTGGCTGTGCCTTGGGAGGCCCTGGCTGGGAGAAAAAAGCCACGCCAAGGACAAGCTCCCCTAGCTCATTAGGGAACGAGCAACCAATATATCAAATACTTCATATTTTCCAACCCTAACAGCTGGAAGGGCAAATTCCAAAGGGGTAGCCGTGTTAGTCTATTGTAGAAAGACAACAGTCTTGTGGCACTTTTAAAGACTAACAGATTTATTAATCGCATGAGCTTTCGTGTTGTTATCCCCATTGTACAGATACAGCACCTGAGGCAGGGAGGCAACATTGTCGCTGGTCATACAAGGAATTGGGGACAGCCAGAAATTAATTCCCACACTGGTGTTCCCCTTCCAACAGGTCATGGCCCTGAGGTTGGAGAATCCAAGAGCAGCAGGTGGATAGGCAGCCTGTAAACAACCCTAGGAGCCAATCTGCCAGCCGGGGATTGTCAGAGGGATAGAAGGGGGGGTGACTGCAGGGCTCAGCATTAAGTCCAAAGACTTGTTTCAGCCCCTGTACTATATCTTCTTTTCTGGTTAGTTGAAAAGATATTTAGATGTCTTTACTCGCTTGTATTACTGTAGTGCCTGAAATGTGCTTGGTGCTGTACAAAAGAATAGAAAGCAAAAATCCTTGTCCCAAACATTTTACCTACTAGGTGGCTTGCTTTCCAAACAAACAACTTATTTGTGCTGCATATTCTCTACTGTGAATGCCATCATTTTCAACAGCTCGTTGTTTTCGATCTAAATTTGCCCAGGCTCCCATCTAGCTTGTCTTGCTTTCATGACTGAATTATTGACCCCAGGAATGCCAAGTGGTGAAGTGTGAGATTGTAGAGTGCTCGCTACATACAAAAGAAATGTCATCCCTTATTGTAAAGTATCTTGTACTCCTTTTGTCTTCCTGCCCCCTGTTTGTACCTTAGCTGGCTGGATAGTGTGCAGGATGCAATAAGGGTTTGTTTATATAGGAAGATTATACTGATATGAGGTAA
The DNA here is from genome assembly GCA_007922175.1 of Pelusios castaneus. NCBI lineage: Eukaryota > Metazoa > Chordata > Testudines > Pelomedusidae > Pelusios > Pelusios castaneus. Next base: position 3,072,557 of record ML685868.1, read on the forward strand.
AGTATGAATTTAAGCTGCTATACTTACACCTGTATAACTCCCCATGGGGAATTATTCCAAAATAAGAGTGCTTCTTTCCAGCTTGTCACTTTGGAACCAGTTTATGCTAAAGTGCAGAAAGCCACTTTTATTTTGGAATAAGTGTGCCACATGTGAAAATTATAGTGGTTTCATTATAATAACTAGAAAAATCTCCCAGGTACACAAGCCCTAAGGTTGAGCATTCAGATGCAGTTCCCCCTTATCTATTCTTTAGTGATGACTTGAAGAGGAGGAAACACTAGTTTGATTATATTATTATTGTGTATAAAAAATAATGGGACTAATGTTGATTTTGGATTGTGAGGGTATTGCACATGCCCATTCTCTTAGTTACGAAAATGTCTTTAAAACATATACAAGCAATAGCATGAAGTTTAAAGCAGAAATAACAGAATTTAACTAGCAGAAGCAACCTACCCTTGAGACATGTGGGTAACTTGGTGTAATCACTTGTCTTGCTATCTATTATTACTTCCCGAATTGTGTGCATGTGGTATGGAGAGGGTTTAAACAATGTAAATGGCTGTGTATGGTACCTTCTCTAAAGGGACACAGGTATAAACTAAAACATATAAAACAGGTAGGGCCAGAAAAAATATCAGTTTATGGGGGGGAACTTGAATATGTATGTATCCTTTGCTATGTACAGTTACTTCTACAAGAAATGGTCATGAACCATTCTGCTATTTGCACTGTAATTTCTTCCATAGAGCGAGATGGAATTAGTTACATGCTTCTGCAGGTGGGTGAGACACGGAGAGGAATGTTTGTGCAAAATAACTTCACCGATCAACTTCTTTTGTTCACACACTTTGAAATCCAGTAGTATGATTTCCTTTAAAGTGTTTAACCTAGCCCTGTACCGACCTTTAAAAAGCTGCCTTTTTAATGCATCACTGCATCTAGTTGTAGCTTCCTGCACAGACTTTACATCTGGTGAAGTCAACTTCCCCTCTTTGATTGCATATGGTTTGTAAATTTGCATGACAGTACACGACAGTTTTCTTCAGATTGATATCTATGCATTTATTCAAGCCTCACTGAGTTTAACAAGCATCCTGCATAGTGGAATCTCAGCACAGGCCTTTGAAAACAGTCTTGCAGCATGCATGTTTGCAAGGAAACTGAACTTACGTAGTAGAAAAACAACAGAGTCCTGGGGCACTTTTAAAGACTAACAGATTTATTTATCGCATGAGCTTTCGCTACCCCTTTGGAATTTACTTAGTATAGTCAAGGATTATGTTATGAGCCTCGATTTGGAAGTTTCATTGTTTTTTATCCTATTGGCTGGATTCTGATTCTCAAAGAATGGGTTTTAATTTTAAGAGTTTTAATTTTCCTCTGAGGCTAATGTTTCAAATCCAATTCAGCTTAGCACTGACAAAAAACTCTTGCCCATCTGGAAACTGTATTATGCCCTGCAAGAAATGAATTGTTGTTCGGTAGTGTCTAGTTCACCATCATTAAAACTTATGACCAGAACTGACACTCACTGGCTTCTGGGTTGGTTTCAGTACAGTGGTCAAGGACTGAGTGGGCCATTGAGACTGAACTGACTTTTCACCCTTGGAGGTGGCCTGTCCAGGTCAGAGTTGAAGCGTATTGGTAAGCCTATGGGGAAAAGCTTGGACCGTTTGAATCCTGTTTCTGGTTTGTGGATAAATAGAATTCTGTCTCCAGGAATGTTAACCAAGCACTACATTAACAAGAAAAATAAATGAATTTAAAAGATCAAATGAAAGGGAAACTAAAGAAGTGATGGAGGTGGTTGTTCCTGTTTGTCTACAGCAAGTGGAACAAGATCTGCAGATCGATCAGTGGATGGTTTATTTGGGAGAAAATGTAACCTGGAAGCCATATAGATAGCAGGGAAGTCAAAATTCCAATTCAGTGTGAAGTACAGTTCTGTTACTAAAATCCTTAAAGAGAGGATCTCTATTTATCCAAATATAAGCCCTCCTATGGTATACTACGATTCGTTTGTTGCATTCAAAAAGTGTTTAATTTAAAAATAAATAAATAAATAAATAAATAAATGAAAGGGGTCTTCTGCAATCCCAGACTCTTGAGCTTGGGACTTGATCCCTGTCCCATTGAAATCAATGGGAATTTTGCCATAGTCTCCAGTGAGAGCAGAATCCTTCCCAAGACCAGTCAAGTATTAAAAAATTCAACTACTAAAATATGCTCCTCAATTAGCAAAGAATGTGGCCTGATTAGTAAAGTGTATGAAATTTCAGCTATTAAAGTCTGCGGCTGATCAACAAAGCATGCTGGACAATTGGCAATGTATCCAGAATCTCAACTCCTGAACCACAGCATCCTGCCAGATCACCCAAGCATGCATCTGAATTAGTAAATTATACAACTGGAGCAGCAAAATATGCACCTTAGACAGTAGCGTATGTAAAACCTGAAATCCTTAAAAGCATACACAAGAGTTAAAATCTATTGCAATTCATTCACTGCAATGGGAAAAATAGATCGCTCGCCTGTTTGTGTCTCCAGATGTGTCCTTGTCAGGGAGGGAGCCCTCCACAACGTCCCCAGGTGGGGAAATCTGGGGTTATGAACACAGAGGGCATCAACCCAACTTTGTGGGCTACCCTCTTCTGAGTTACTAAACAGCCCTTAGACTTCAGGGCCATACAGCCTAGCGGCCACAGAGTCAATATGTGAGCCCTCAGGTCAGGGCAGTCCAGCCTAGCAGCCACAGAGTGAGAATGGTGCCCGGGTAGGGGGGCTTAGGCCCTCCCGCTCCACTGAGCCCCAGCCCAGGGCCCTATGGGTGCCAGGGTTAGGACACCCTGCCAGCAGGGATCCGGACCAAAACACGCCAGCTTCTGGCCATTCCACCCCAGACCCCACAACTCGGGCCCCTGGGCTGCTTCCTACCCAGACAGAGGGTGGTCCACCTGCACGGTCCCATTCTGTGCCTCCTTACCCCCAGTGGGGCCAAGTGTCTGCTCCTCCGGGGGACTCTGGGATTCACCAGCTGCCATCTGCATCTGCAGGTTGGCCTCAGGGCGCCTGTCATAAGATGGCTGCTCCAGGTATCCCCACACAGCATCTCCCTCTAGGGCTTCTTGGGGCTGGCCGCACTCCTGGGAAGGAGCTTCAAGCAGAGGTCCTTCCTCCTCACCAGTCAGCCCCAACTGAGCTGACCTGCCCTCCTTTATACTGGGGCAGCAGTCTGAGCATGCCCAGCAGGGCTCAAGGGGCGGGGCTTCCACCGCCCATAGGGTTTGTTGGGCTTCTTTAGTGCAGGGTAGGCTCACCCCGTCACAGTCCTGTACTCAAAGAATGCCCCTTGGACAGCTAAATATTGGATAGTAGAACTTCTAAAAGTGATAAGAATAGGGCAACTACTGCTAATCTGGGTGTTCAGTCAGACAGCCAGGTGTTTTCTGTTCCACCTTGTATTTAGCTGTGTGATATTACACAGAAGAGCTCTGAGCATGTTTCCTTGAGAAGAGCTCTGTAAGCTCAAAAGCTTGTTTCTCTCACTAACAGAATTTGTTCTAATAAAAGATATTAACTCACCCACTTTGTCTGTTTAGGTGTTTGCTGAGTTATTTTAGTGACACTTTAGTTAGTTTTTCAGTGCCATATAATCATTACTTTATTGGTCACTACATGAATACACTGAGCGTTACAAATACATATAGTAGAACAGAAGAGTTACAGACACCAGTATTATGAACTGGCCGGTCAACCCCACATACCATTTGGAATCAGAAATATGCAATCAGGCAGTAGCAGAGAAAAAATAAAACAAATACAGTACAGTGTTGTGTTAAACCTAAACTACTAAAAGCTAAAGGGGAAATCAATCAGCATTTTTCTTCTATTCAGTAAAGTTTCAAAACTATGATAAGTCAACATTCACTTGTAAACTTTTGAAAGAAGAACTGTAATGTTTTGTTCAGAGTTATGAACAACTTCCATCCCTGAGATGTTTGCTACTGAGGTTTACTGTAAAAGACTGATCACCAGCCAAGACAAGAAAAACATCTTCAGAGAAGTGAAAGGTTTTGCTGACAATGAGCTTAGGGTCCATTAGTCTCCCCATTAACTGTGAAACTGTGCAGTAGGAATAACGTATTATAAAGTTTAAATAAAACTGATAATATTTTTATTGCCGTCACTTTCCTCTCTGTTTACAATACACTCATATCTGCTAGCATTGCATTGGCTGGTATTTGTTGCATGAAAAGTTGGGATACTTGGTTTAACTTGGTGGTAGCTAACAGATAGGTCTGGAGCATTGTCTGTCCTGCTGTACACTGGGTGAGTGGTAGATTCTTCTCAGGTCCGCAGAGGGAATATCTTCCTTAACATCTTGAAGCAAAAGACTTGATTACTCCAATCTTAGTGTATACATATAATTAGTTTAATCAAATATTTTAGCTACAGTATTTGATTCTGATCTCCTGCAATTACCTCTCAAATTTGAAATCTTTCCTCTCAGGCCTTTTGTAAATTAAATGACTTTCAAATCACTTATTTTTGCACATACACAAGGAATATGGGTTGTCTTCATTAACCAAAATGTATGGTTTCAGAGTTCCTATAAATTACTTGTTGATATTTGGAAGTATATTCTTCTATACCATCCATCTTCAGTAATGGGATCTGTTACACTTGTTTTGTAGTGGTAGTGGTGATTTTTCCTGTACTGTTCATTTCAGTACACAAAAAATCTGGAGCATTATTCAGTTTGTTATAGAAAAAACCTCTGTGGGTTTTTTTTTTAACTTCAGCTTATAAGTAAAACTTGTTTGCATTGAAATTCTTATTTACAAAACATCTGTTCTCCTCCCGTCCCCCAATTTAGCTCTCTTTTCCTTTCTAGAATATTTCCTAATGAGTATGTCTACACTAGAAAAAGTTATGTCAACTTTGTTAAGCTGACTTAATAAGGTCGATTTAAAGTCAACCTTATTAAGTCGACTTAACAAAGTGGACTAAGTCGATTTAAAGTTAAGTCAACTTAGTCCTCTTTGTTAAGTCGACTTAACTGGCCTTTGTTAAGTCAACTTAAGGGTTACTCCCCATCCACACTGTCCTTAAGTCGATTTAAGGAGTTGACTTAAGGCTTAAGTTGACCTAATGGGCGGTTGTTATTAAGTCAACTTAAGCTTTCATTAAGTCGACTTAAGGAATTTCTTAAGTCGACTTAATGAAAGTCAGGCGTACACATGGAGTAATTTAGGTTGACTTAAGGGTCCTTAAGTCGACCTAAATTGCTAGTGTAGACATACCCATTGAGTCCAAACCAGTGCCCTTAACACATCATTGATTTAGGTCATAGAATCCTTATTTTTCATGCATGTTGGTCTGCATCTTGCCACTGATCTAACTGGTATTTCAATTAGAATAATGTAGGAAGGTTTTCTCCTAGAGGCTAAAGTTCAAGTGGAGGTTCCAACGAAATAAAATCCTGGCGTTTGTGTGCCTAGTTCCAGGCAATTTTGTGTGTGAAAGAATATTCTGAATCTAGTTCTTTCTCTTTAACTTCATACCGATCAGCAATGTGATACAAAGATGTTTTAGTCCCAATAACTCTACTTTAGCACTGAAGAGACTGAAAATAGGGAAGAATTACAAGGTTGTCTTCAAGTCTTGCATATCACAAGGGACTCTCTTTAGAGTTGGAGTATGATTATATATGTATAAATAATTGAGACCCTGTTATAGAACAAGAGGCCAAGAGATAAAACCTAGCAGTGGTGACATCATGATGGACTCACTGAAGTTTATAGAAGTTAATGGTAGTTGTCCAGGTTGAAGCAAATGATCCCATAGCATTATTAAAAAAAGAGAATGGGAGTCTCTCTCCTCTGCTGTGGTAACCAAGAAATAATAGTGTATGAGTTTTTTTCTTATTTCAAATGACAGACTGGGGGCATTAAGATTTTTGTTCTGTCTTTCAAATAGCGGGTGCCAATACTACTAGAAGATGGATACCAAACACTGGTCTAAATGGAGCAATGACTTGGTTTAGTATAGCACATCCTAGAATCATGGAAATGTAAGGCTGGAGGAGACTGTGGGAGGTCCCTTTGTCCTCTTGGTCCATGCTGAGATAAGACCTAGTCTTCTCGGAAAGACAGGGGCATGCACAAGGGAGAGGAAGCCAAGGGCACAGAACTCTTCTAACCCTGTGTAGGAGAATGTAAAAGGTTAAAATAAGAAAGACAAGTAGAAGTGCCTAGGTGCTGGCCCAGGGCCTAACAAAGTAATTCAAAACAGTGGGCCAGAATGGAATGTACTGTGGGCCTGAACTGAAGGTACTGACAAGAGACAGCTTGCGAAAGTCTGACCTCACTGAAATTGGCAAGAAACAAACTGAAGTTGCAATAATAAGTATGAAAAATGAGAATTGTCCTTGAGGAAGGTGGTGTTGGGTCGGCCTAACACCAAAGACATAAGGAGAGATGTTTTGCATAATTTGGCCTGTGCAAAGGTAAGGGATTGGTCAAAGCGTGACACCTTGATGGAAGGAGAGGCCCGTGGACCAACCAATGAAAAGTCAGATTAGAATATGGACCAATTAATGTAAATTCAAATTAGAGTGTAAAAGTAGGAGCCCTGGAGCTCAGACTTTGTGCAGCCAAAAGGGGGGATGGGGAATCCTGCCGTCAGTCAAGCTGTTCCGTTGCATTGAGAGCGTGGATGCTGCCAGCAGATCTGTTGATATAGGTCGCTTGCCATTGTGCTACGCTGCAATAAAGCCTAACCTGGCACCTTCGTTTCTACAAAGATCCATGGTCATGGTGATTTCTTCAATTGTGAGTGTTGCCTCGGTTTACTTCTTGCACTCAAGGTACGCCTAGGCTCCAAATCACTGAGCTAACTGAGTTCTCACGAGAGATTTGAGCCAAAGGTAACCCAAAGCGTTAACCAAAGGAGCACCTCGCCTTAGGATGACCAGGCTAACTCAGTTCCTGCTTAAGATCCAAGCCAGGCTCTAGACCACTGGGCTAACGGAGTCCCCCTTAGAGATCTGAGCCAGGGGTAATCCTGAGGGAACACGCCTTCAGAGATTCACACATGCATTCGCGCACACAGCGAAACTGTTATCAGCGCTGGGCACAGAACAACACTGATAAGAACACATCTTGCCCAACACGCCTACCACACCCTGGGGCTGCAGTGCTGGTGGTGAGAGTGAGGTCCTCTTGGCCCTGGGGGGGGATGGGAAAACGAGCTTCTGCCAGGGTTGGGGCAGTGGCGGGAGGGAGGGAAGAGTCTAGCTCTTGCTCATATGGGAGGAGACAGAGAGGGGAGGGAAAGCTAATACAAGCTCTGAGCAGGGCACAGAACGTGCCCTTCCAAAAGAGGTCAAAGTGAAATCTCTGCCCACGTCCCTGCTGAAAGGGGTTTGTCAAACCTGTTCTTAAAAGCCTCCAGTGACTGGGATCCCACAATCTCTCTTGGTGACCTATTCCATAACTTAACTACCCTAAAAGTTAAGAAAAGCTTTCTAATATTGAATCTAAATCTCCCTTGCTACAGCTTAAGTCAATTGCTTCTAGTTCTACATTCAGTGGACCAGCATCCTTTTATAATATCCCTTAACATATTTGAATAGATCAGGTCCTCCTTCCTATGTCCTGTCTGTCATTGTTTTCCTTGTTAAGCCTACCTCATTTGCCTATGTGCCTGCTCTGCTACTATGGTTAAATGTGTGAATTTTTAAAGCCCTGTGGGATATTTATTTTCAAAGCTAAAATATACAGTAGTACACAGCTCTGCTCTGGCTCCTTAGGACTATGCACACTAAACATGAAATATCAAATGTACTGGTACTGGTGCCTATAATTAACACTTGATTCTTAATTAGATGTGGGGGCTGTGCTCTGCCTTGAGCAGGAAAGGTGCTAATAGAACAAAATTATTTTCTGCTTGGACAAGTCCTTGCATATTACTGGTGGGTCTATTACATCTTGAGTTATGTGTAGAATAGGTATACAAAAATTATCCTGGCAAATTATTTACTAGTAACTTCATCTCTTGAACTTGGACTCCATTTGAGAACATCTTGATCCCTGTTACAGCTTGTACTCATTAATTGTCCAGTATCGCATTCTGTAAAAATGTGCACCCCACTCATTCCATCCCCAATACAATGTCCATGAAACACAGTGAGAAGTGATCCAAGTGGTGTGAGAAGGAAAAGTCACTTCCTCCTTGTGGGCTTCCTTTCTTTCTCGGCGGCTGGTCCACAGCCTTCTGAAGTAAACTACAGTCTTCTCAAGGATTTCATTTAGTTTGGATCAGGCTGTAAGTGCAAGTGCTGCTGACTGGATACTGTTGAGGTGGGGCACCCAGGCCTCCATCTGTATTCAGCACTAGGTGGAGGCTTTTAATGGCAGAACAGTCGTTAATATGTTGCTTTCGCAGGCTGAACATTTTGACTTGATCCTAAAAGTAACAGTAACTTATTCCAAGTTTCCTGATAACTTGAAAGGGAGAAAAGAAAGGGAATCTGCAAAGCAGATTTATTTGGAAAAATAAACAGTTCTCTGCTTGGGATACTGCAATAACAAATCCAATGCTCAGTTTTTCCTGTGGCTGTAGTGCTCCTGAAGTGCCCTCATTTTCCACCCTCCCTCCTTCAATATTCTGTGCTTGTGTGTAGGCAGTAAAGTGAAATTTACAAGCATCCTGCTCTCTGAAGTCCTGGCAGAGCAGGAATCTTGTAAATTTCCCTGTACAGCACAGGCAACAAGAAGAGATTAGTCTTGGCACAGAGAGGTGGGGAAAAGAGCTGTCATGTGTACACCCACCATCCAAACTATAACACATTTTTGGATAGCAAGTGAATTTAAAAACTTAGTTACAAGCAAAACATTATTATCCAGAGTTGTGTTTGTAAGTATTAAAGGATCATCATTATCCACGTCCTGTCTGTAAGGGCCCCCCACATCCTAATTTCCTTACCTTGAAATTGTTTCCATGAGTGACGAGAAAAGGATCTGAGGAGGCACAATAATGATTCTGTGGTACAAGTGGGGAGATGGAATGTTTGCGGATGAGCTTTGACATGTGGAATGTTTTCTTCTCCATATGGTTTTACAATGTAAACACGTGAAACATCCTGGATGAGGAACAATCAATTCATGTGGCTGAAAAAGAAATTCAAGCTGGAACCAGCCTTTGCCTTTATTGATCTGCAAGACACGTTTATGTGTATAGCTATGGATTTTTTTATTTAAAAAAAACCCCTCAGAACCGTTTTTGGCCATGAAATAGCCACAAAACTTCTACCTTCCCTATGTAGTAAAGGCTTGAAAGAGACTTATCTATGCAGCCCTTTCTGCTTTGATGATTTTTTTTTTTTAATTTTGGACAGTGGAGTTGTGTATGAATTAATCATTTGAATTCTCCTTTAACAAAAGGCTTCCATAAGAAAAGACTTTATTTAAAAAAAATCCATAACCCTTTTCAAATGTATCTTCCTGGACTTACGCAGCTTGTCCTATTGACCTATACTGGACTATACAAACAAGATTCTTTTTTCTGCAATGCTATAGGTTTTGGTTGGTGTATGTTTTTCTTTGTTGATGCGCAGTTCAAACAATCTGACTGTGTTCCCTTACTCTTTAATCTGAGCTGCTTTGCTCTGTTCAGTTTCTAGAAAATGAAAACCAGATTGACATTCTAAGAGTTTCTTCTCCACCCCCACCAATTGCCACCAGCCCTATCGTTTACTATTACATTTTTCGATGTGTTCTGTAAATTTTGTTAATTGGCGCTCACTCTAGTAGAAACAGGACCTATACTGACCTATTAAAGCCCCAAAGCAAATGATTGTGGCATCATTACACCAGTTTACCTTTGTTATTTAGGTACTCCCATCATATTTGTGATTATTTGCCTGAGGACACGCCCTAAATGATGCCTTTTGTTGTTCTTTCCAAGGCAATTTGTTTTTAAATGAGGGCACTTGGGATTGCATTTGCTTCAAAAACAGAGGAAAAACAGGCTGGCAGCTTTGTATGGATCTTACATGATGTGGCATTTTGCATCCAAAGCACAGAATCTCTCTAAAGAAAATAACACACACTTAAGCAATTCCCAGACCTAATAGGGTTTGAATCTATTGCACGTCAAGTCACACAAGAACTAATTTGCTCAAGAATCAGCCATGATTTTGGGACTTGGAAAAAGTCTGTGAGAAGACACCAGTTGTTTGTGTGAACTATTAACTCCACCACTTCATAGTGTCTTATGTATGTTGTATGCTTTCTTTATAGCTAACAAAAACTTGTGTAAGAAGAGAGGGTCAAAACACAATGACCAACACTATTTGCATCTGCATTGAACTTAGTGAATGACTCTGGAAGCTTATACCATAGGTAACACTAGTTTGCGTGAGCTATTAATGAGAGACAGATTTCTGCTTTTAATACACATGTTCTTTGCTAGTTAAAAGTCCTGTCTTCCCCTACCCATTAGACTGGATTTGGAAATCCTGTTTCTAATGTAACAAATAATTCCAAAGGTAAAACCCATTGGACCAAGGGTTCTTTTTTCTTCCTGCACAGATTTAGGGAGAGGAGTGCATTCTGAAACTTCAAATTGTAACATGGGGTTAGAGTATGGGAGGAAAGGTTGAGAATCACAGTGCTAGTCTGCTTCTTTGACAGTGCAGAACTCTTCCCTGTATTGTATACTTTATAAATGTTTGCAGTACTGGGGCTTTTGCACTTCCTTTGAGAGACTATTCACCATCCTAACAGCTCTCACAGTCAGGAACATTTTGCTCATCTCCAGCCTAAACTGTGTCTTTCAACTTCATCTCATTACTACCAAACTACCAGCTGGACTACCAAATATTTCTATAGCTAGCAGTAATACCCATGATATGATAGGCTCTTTCCAAACACAGAGAAAATTTTGTTCCCTAGCTCAAAGGCCAACAAAGGAAATGGGACAAAGTTTCCCCATTCCCTTGTCCTTTTGCTTAACCAAACTTTACATATTTAGTTCTTTTAAATCTCACATTCATCTCAACTTTTCTTACTCTTCTCAGAACTACTTCCAATTTCTCAGTCTTTCCCCAATGACAAAGGGACCGAGAACTAACCCCTGTTCCAGGTGTGGCCTCACCAGGGCTGGCCCAAGGGATTTTGGCGCCCTAGGTGAACTATGATTTTGGTGCCCCGTCCCCACATGTTATACGAAATCACATATTAATATGTATTTTTAAATAGAGTAAAAAATTCTCTTGCATCTAATTTGGCACCCTAGACGACTGCCTAGTTCACCTAGATGATTGGGCTGGCCCTAGGCCTCACCCCTCTTCTCCTTCCCCACTGCCAAGTTGCATCAGGTTTGTCTACACAGGGAAATCTGCCAGCATAATTATACTGGTATAATTATACTGCCATAACTTCCTGTGTGGACCCTTTTAATCTGGGATAAGAATGCCTTTTCCTAGTTTAGTTTGTCACTTTTTGGTTTAAGCTAAACCTGGAAAAGGCACTCTTATACTGGAAAGAATGTGTCCACACGGAGTTACAGCAGTAAAATTAGGTCAGTAAATCTCTCCTTCTTTGCTAGATCTTCTCCTGTTCTTTGCTCTTGGTTACAGAGAGTAAAGGCTATATAATAAGGTGACAGATACTATATTGTTGAGCCATCTTGGTGATGAAATAGGAGTTGTCTCAAATGCATATGAAAGAGGTCTATATATTTGATAACTGTGAAGAAATAATTATTGTATTTTTGCTGTGGTTGCTTTTAAGAAAGATTGACAATGCCTCCATTTTTGGGAGCCCAGCTTGATATTTATATTCAAATCATTGAGAATCTACTTGTCCCACTAAAATAAATGGGACTTACAGGTGCTCATCTTCTCTAACTCAGTCCCAAAGTGTCTCAAATTTGGCAGCCAAAATCTGAGACTATTCCTGAAAATTCTGCCCAAAGCTCATGTTTATATAGTATTTTATAGACAAGGCCCTTCTCTAAATTATGCTAGAGATTTTGACATTTTAGTTCCTCATTTTAGTTTTTCCAAAGAATATAAAGATGTTCAGCTCAAGGATTTTGATTTGACGTATCAGTATTTGCACTGTACACAAATGCACACTATCATGTGAAATGTACAGATGCAGATTTTGTTGCTGTTAAAGAGCTGCTGATTATATCATAGACAGATGTAGTACTCAGTGAGTAACTGCAAATAGCCTTTGTTTGTGTGTCTGCTGGGAACAAGCATTTGTTTGTGAGCTGGAAAATCCCTACTAATAAATGAGAACCAGTTCTGTTGTTCTCTGTAGAAGCTGGAGGGCCTTGTTGTTCCGCGTGATGGTCCTCTGACTACACCCTATTTTTCAAGACGATCCCTCACTCTCTCAAGCCTTGGGAGACAGACCTCTCCTTGATTACAGACGGCTCCCCCACCTTAAATGGATACTCACCAGCAACTACAGATCAAACAGCAGAGACATTAAAGCAGGAACATATCCCTGCAACAGACCACGCTGCCAACTTTGCCCCCATATCTACACTAAAGACACCATCACAGGACCAAATCAAGCCACCTACTCCATCAAGGGCTCGTTCACCTGCTCATCCACCAATGTGATTTATGCCGTCATGTGCCGGAAATGCCCCTCTGCCTTATATGTTGGACAAACAGGACAGTCTCTGCGCAAAAGAATAAATGGACCCAAATCTGACATCAGAAATTGCAACACTAAAAAACGAATAAGGGAACACTTCAATCTCTCTGCTCACTCACGACTTGCTAATAGCTGTGCTGAAACAGATGAATAACAAATCACAGCTTCAAAGAGAAACTGCAGAACTCGAATTTATATGCAAATTCAACTCAGTTGCCTTGGGGTTAAACAGGGACTATGGATTTTTCTCTCATTACAACAGGTGATTTGACCTCACCTTCCTCTATGTGCTGTTCCTCAGTGCTTGAATCCTAACACCTATTTTGATTTGCTGTTACAGCCTGCGACCTGATCCTATGTCATACATTTCCCTGCATTTAATTTCCTCCCATTCTGTAAATTTCCCATCTTCAAAGCATGTGACAAAGTGGGATTTTCTCCCACGAAAGCTCATGCGATAAATAAATCTGTTAGTCTTTAAAAGTGCCACAGGACTCTGTTTGTTTTTCTGCAATAGACTAATAGGGTTACCCCTTTGAAACTTGATTACATCTTTATTCTGTGATTTCCCCTCCCCACTCCAGCCCCCAATTCTGAGAAAATCGAATATGGGGGAGAGGGTGGATCATGACTGCATGGTACAATTATGCAGTCTGCTTGAGAGCAGATATCAAAATACATTAGTCTGCAGCTGTGATGCTGGCCAGGTGGTGAGGGGAGACCAAGGGCCTCTGTAAAGAGACTCTTGCCACTTTGGCAACTGCTTTGATTGATGTAGGCTTGTGGCAATGGAGTACCTAACCACCCAGAAAACTGGTGCAGAAAATGTGATGGCTCCCACATCTACAGCCAGTTGTGCAGACCTACCCTGAAACCAGGCATAGAAATTAGAAATAGGATCTCTTTGCGCCTCTGGGGTCCAGTTCCTCTGGTGCCAAGGAAGATGAAGAGACCCTTCTACAGTGCCGGGCTGCGGCCTTCCCCACTGACGGAGGGAGGGAACAGTGATGGCTGATGAGCTGCATGCCGATGCGGAGTGGCGGGGATGTCCCTGTGGGGTCCTCACTGACTCAGCCTTCAACGGCGGTGCCATGCCGACAGGCTTCGGTGTGTCCGAAGGGGTGGCCTGCCTGGGAGTGGGCACCGCAGTGAGGTGTGCTTCCAACCTGACGAGGTCATGGAGGGCTTGTCCCTTGATGTCAGTGGACAGGGGGGCTGGCTGCGGGATCGGCAGCACCAACAGGGCCTTTACCACCTCGAAGGCTTCCGGTGTCAATGGGGCTGGGGGAGATCGGCACCTTTGCCTGGCCAGGGGCTGCTGACCTTTAGGCCATGTCGAAGGTGGGGACCGCTGGGTAGGCCTTTTTCCCATGGTCTTTGGAGTAGCCGGTGCCGGCACTCCATCCCAAGTGAAATGTGGGAAATACATCATCAATACATCATCTTGGTAGTGTCCTAAAACACCATCACAACCGCTATCCTTCTACCCAAGAAACATGGAACAAGACTCCTTTTGGAGTCATGATAAAACCATTTGTAGAAGAGTGCACTCACCCCTCGATTGGCCCCTTACAGTTGCGTGGTTAGTAGGTGCTCCTTGTCTGGCAACCTCTATCAGCAGCTGTTCCGGTCCAGCAGGGCTTGGTCTCTGGTCTCATGACTCAGCACTTTGCCCAGGACATCCTCAGTACCATCTCTTTCAAGGGAATAGAAGGTCCAAAAGACCCCTACCTCTGGTCTTCTAACCTCAGTTATAGGTCAGTACGCTCCTTTAGGGATCTCAAAAGCCCTTACCCTCTTATATCAGGGGTGTCACACCTCCTTCTCTGGGTGGCAAGTTGGAAAACTAAGGCCTGTCCTCTATACTGAGTCACAGTGCAGGGACTCCAGGAAAGGCCATGAGGAGTCGCTCCACCAGACGGCTTGCTGCCACCTCCCTGGACTTCCTACCAAGCCTTTCTCGTCATCCAGCAAGTCGTCTTTGTTCCCTGCAGAGCTCTTCACTTGCTACTATCAGGGAAGGGACGGTAGAATTTCTCTCTGAAGCCCGCTTCAGTTCTAAACTTCCTCTGTTTATCTATGGCACCACCCAGGCCTTCCACCAGCTGGGTTTCATCATCAATTAGGCGTGGCACACTCTCCAGGTAGGTTAATTGGCCTCTCCAGCCCACATTCATACTTTCATCACTTGTGTAGGGTAGCTGTCTGAGTTTCGAAGGTGGTAAGCAGGGTAATACCTGACCCACGTGAATGGGGAATTGGCCATTCAATGGAGTTTTAAAAACCAAGAGAATCCCCACCAGAACAGGAGCACTTATAAGCAGTTAACAATGCATGTCATAATTATAGCCTTCTCTATGAGTGTGTTCAATGTTGCTCTGCATCTCTGTTATAATATGGGATATATTCCCATTCTCCTTTTCCCTGTCCTCCTTTCACATTCTGTCTCAGTTTACAGGATCTCCAGTAACTGGAGCCTAGAAACCATCAAATTATTCACTGACCCCCTTATGACTTCCCTTCCCTTCTCCTCACCTCACCCCTTGGAACTGTCATCCATCTGAGCAAGTTATTCAGTTCCATGGGCTGATGGGATATATGCTCCCAATGGTGACCTTTCTATTCTCATTCTGATACGGTATCTTTTGAAGGCTCTTTATTTGCTATAGCAATAAGATTCTCCATGTATAAGATTCTTCACTCAAAAGACTGATGTGAGAGTCCCTGCGCAGTCTCTGACCATCTGCTAAAATCTTCTTATGAGATGAAAAAGATCAGCCTTTCCCATAATTTATCTGACTGATGCTGGCATATTTTCCATTTTTTAAAATCCCATAATCTGGAAAGATTAGAAATAAAATGCATAAAAAGTCCATGAGTATAAATTGGTAAATACGGTCAGCAGCTTAACATATGACATTCAGACTGTGTAATAGATGACTTAAATTCACTGAAGAGTTTGTCAGTCATTTAACTGTGGAATATAAATTAATGCATCCTGTGTCGTCTTCAGAAACCTTTTTTCTCAGATCTGTTTCACATAGCCTGTCTCTTTTTGTACTTCTGGGATAAAGTTTTGAAAGCAGACTTTCAAGGCAAAATAAATAAATGATTGCACCATTGATATGACTGTTTTAGCCCAATTTGGAATGTGCAGTGTACATGTGTAGTCTCCTAATAACATGGAAACATGAAAAGTTCAGTTTCTATGGCTAAACTAATTACTTGAGACTTGATGCTTTAATCTAACTCAGGGCTGTCAAATTCATTTGCGGTGGTGGGTCAGATTTGACTTAAATGTACTTCAAGTGGGCCGTACATACCACAGATTGAAATACTAGGGCACTCTTGTGGCATCATGGAGCACAAATATGCAAGACTGCATGGTTTCGCAGAGCGCAGTCTCACATACCCAGCACTCCATGATGTCACGAGGGGCCCAAAAAGGGGGCCCCAGGCTCAAGCCCCTAAAACCCCTGCAATAATCCATTCCTGCCCGGCTCAGTGCTGGCAGGGCAGGAACGCTGAGAGTGCTCCTGCCCTGCAGGCGCTGAAGGGGGGAGCCAGGCCTCAGAACCAGAGACTGGGGCCCTGGGCTGGCGGGCTTGACCCACCCCTGCGGGCGGAGAGTGGTGGCCCACCCTCATTCACTCCGCCCAAGGGCGGGGCCGGATGGCTCGTGCCACAGTGAAGCCACTCCCACCGCCACTCTGGCACAGCTGTGTTGGAGGGGCGCGCGCTGTGCGCCAGCTGGCCCCCCCAGTCCTCCTCCCCCACTCCAACTGGCCAGAGTGGGGTCAGGGCAGGAGCACCCTCTGACCCCAGTGCCTCCCCCAGTGACGGGGCTCCCCGTGGTCAGGGGGGTGGAGAAGATGGGTGGCCCCATAGTCGGGAGCACCCTGGGGCCGGTTAATCCGGCCCTGGTCATGGGACAGATTGAAGTGGTTTGCAGGCCACATTTTTGACTGATATTTAAATCAAGCCATGGAGTATTTTAGTTCCAGCATAAAATAGTCTCTATTTCTTTCATCCCCTCTACACCTCCACTCCCCTATGACAAAAAAATTGGATATCACCTACAGAAAATCACTTATTCATGTTCTGGAAATCTGTAAAGGAGAGCCAAACTGGCCATTGTTTGAGTACCTTTAATAATTCTTTGAGTTTCAAAGCAATTCTTTTTTAATTTCATTGAACCATGGGGTGGGGGAAGGAATAAAAATCTGGAATGTTTTGACCTCATGGCTATATACAGATGTTGCACGATTTGTCTGTTGCTCTGCCAAGCTTCTTTTGTGTTTAAACAGATAACAGATCAAGATGACTAATCATTTTAAATTAAAAAAATTCCTTTTTCTTCCAACTAACACTGGTGAACACATGGCTCCTAGACAAGGACCGGTGACCTAATTATTTATGGACTTTCTTCCTTTCAAGAATACTGCATAAAGCACAGGTTAGATTTACGCTCCCCATATCTATGGAGGAATCGTGCACAAAAGTTCTGTGAGAAAGACGTCTCTTCACCTTTCCTCAGTCACAAGCACTGATAGTGTGAAATCTTTTGCCATCTGATATTTGTGTCATTTAAGAAAGGGAGGCTGGGCACTCAACATACACTTCCAAAAACTGGTCATGAGTTAAATATTAATGCTCTGATGGTGAATTTAGGTTTTCTTTTTAAAAGCTTTGAGTTTTTTTATTAGCTACGCCATCCAACTGAAGATAGGTACTTTTAAGATAGAGAGCCTAGACCTGTGAGTACTCTTTCCTTAGTTTACAGCATATATCCATTTTAAAAAAGGAGATTTTTTTTATTTCAATGTTTTTTATTTGTCTGTCTTTTTTCCTCAGGTATATTATTCCTGTGGTGCTGTATTGGAATCCATGGAAAGAGGTCTTATTTTATCACCAGGTTTTCCAAGTAATTACGACCCAGGGACACATTGTGTTTGGCAGTTTTTCATTCCTGTTAAAACCCATCTTATCCTGGAAATTCTTGATTTCGATGTATTTGAGAGTTCAAGTGAAACTGCTGATCCTTGGGATGACTTTTCTTCTTTTTCTAAAAGAAAGAAGAAGGAGATTTTTCCTACTGAAGAAAACTCTGACTTTCTCAGGAGTCTTGCCACTACAAAATCCTCTCTTCTGACTGGGATGTCAAAGGCAACCCAAAAATACAGCAGATTAAGAGCTCAGTCAAAGGGTCTTGCTGGCAACTATGCTGGATTCCCAGTAACTACCTCCAAAAAAGAAGAATACAAACAAACATCTGAAGAAAAATGGTTCAGACAGCTGGAAGAACCCAAAGAAATAGCTAAGGGTCAGGCAGGTGGACTGCCATTCATTGCGGCTGGTAATACCACTACAGTACAGCAAAATATCAGTGGCCTAGAAATGAAGAGAGATTTGAAAGGGAAAGCCTTGCTTGCCCACCTCACTGCTAGAGGAAGAGATAAAGTAATTGGAAAGAGTCAGACTCTTTCCACAACAGTTTTACCAAGACAGAGCTCCACTACCCAGCAGGCTTCGGTGGATGTGTGTCCCCATGACGTCTTGTATGTTTCTGATCTCATCACATTTTCCTCTCGCTTCTGTGGGACAAACTTGCCTTTAAACGAGACCATGGTTTTCAGTTCATCTCTGGAGATGGTGGAGGTTATTATGGAGTTGATCACGACCACAGATCGTGGGAGGGGCTTTGCAATGCTCTTTGAATACAGGAACACCACAGAACCTAAGGTCCTGGATGTGGCGAGGCAGGATGGAAAGGAAAACACAATGATGCTGGCGATAATCACTGGCATTGTCCTCTTTGCACTTTTTCTTTTGTCTACCCTCTGCATAACTTGCAGGTAAGATATTTTTAGTGATCTAAGGTTCTCAAATGGACCCTTCCTAGAAATCTGGGGTATATCTGATGCCATGATGAAAAGTCCAGTGAGTTTTTTAAATTGTATTTAATTCAGAACCAAACCTGGATAAATAAATTGTCCACCAGGCTAAGCTCTGGCTAAATTCCAGTCTACGATATTTGTTAATATTACATATAATTTACTATTCTTGTTTGGTAGTATAGCGTGTCTCAAAAAAAGTGATGGTCTTGCCTTATCAGTTGTTTTGCGTTGTTAGTTTTGATATCTGAGCAGTTAGCATGTGACTTTATCATCACTGGGCAGGAAAAGACCAGAATCAGAAATTTAACATAAACTTCCCATTTGGTTCTGCTGATACTTGCTCATATGAGTCCAATGCCAACTGCCATTCTCACCTTCAGTTTTGTTTCCTTGTTCCCTCTTCACATGCTTTCTATTATCTTTGTCTCAAAGAAAAGCCATCAGTATTTATCTGTATTTCAGCAGTGCCTTTTAAGACCCAATCGTGTCTTGAAGGACACTGATAAATATATACTTCAGATTACAAAGTTCTGCCTGCCCTAAAATGGTTCAATCTGATGGCAAATATCTTCCAGATTCTAAATATTTCTTATTTCTAAGCTCTTGCCAATGTTTTTTTAATGCTTCCTCTGCTATAGGAGCAGTTAAGGCCTGATCCTGTGCATATTGATTTAGAGTCTCTCATGCTGAGTAGATTGTTACTCCTCAAATATTGCCATTAATGTCAGCGGAACTTCTCGTGGTGCAAATGGGGGTGTTGCATACCATGAATTCGGCTGCCAACCTACATAAAAACACTGAGTCCGTTTTGAAAGACAACTTTATTATTAAGGCTCAGTTGCTAAAACTATTCTGCCGACAAGATGCGGGATTTGTTTTAATTGGCTTTTACAGGGAGGATGTTTTTTAAAATGGGGAACTGTTTGGGTGTTGACACATGGAGTAAAATTTTCCTTAAAAATATTTGTATAACTCTCGAAAATTAATTGATTGTGAATGTATCTCATCATGGCCGCTGGACTAGAGTTGCAGGAATTGATTGTCTCTGGTAGCTTGAGTCCTGCATTTTTGTGTTGCAGTGGTTTGGGGAAAAGTTACCTTCTTTTAGTTAGAATGCATATTTGTATTGTGTTTGTGGCTTTTTTTTTTTTTTTAAAGGCCATTTCCTATTCTGCTTGCATATACGCATCATGCACAACCAACCATCCCTGTCTTTCCAAGGATAGGTTATTTTCAGCATATGTTGATTTCTTGCTAAACTTAAAAGCATGAGTGAAATGTGATGCTTCTGATAGCAAGGGACCCACTGCGTTGAGTAAGTCAGTTTATTTAGTACTGGCAGCTGCTATGCTAGTTTTCTTTCTTGCACCTCCAGGATATTAGTCTGGGACCTCTTCTGCTAAGAGCTTGGCAATGCTTCTCAACTGTGTTGGCTTATGCAGACTAGAAGTAAAATTGTGTGATATCTGTTAGGCACATCAAAAAATTGCTTCAGAATGAGACCACGAAACTCACTTCTAATTTTGTGCGGCCTAAATAACCATTTGAATTCAGAGATGCATTAGCTTTCTCTTGTCCTCCTTGCAGAAAACATTAACTAGTTAAACCTAGGAGAGAGGGACCGATTCCAGACTGAGGGTGAGAGAATAAGAAGAATGCTCATGCTGTAAAGTTTTGGGGAAAGATCAGATCTGGATCCCTAGTCTGAAGGTGGATTTGAAATTGAAGGTCCTGGCTGGGCCCATTACAGGAAAAAGTGCCCACTATGAAGTCCAGATATGGGTTCTGGGGATTTTATCTGGGATTTCAGTTCAGGTCTATCTTCTATAATGAAGCTGGCCAGAGCATTACATAGAACAGGGGTTCTCAACCTCTTCACCAGTGCGATACAGCTGGGAGGGCTTCCAGCTGTGCGCAACACACTGCCCCGCTTCTGCTCCCCCCCTCCAACACCAAAGAAATCTCCCTGCAAAAGGGGTTTTTCGACAGTTGGAGGCTTGACTGGCAGCCCCCAAGCACATGAAACAGCTGGTTCTGCAGTGGATCTTGCAGAGAGCCACTGCAACTTCAGCTCTTAAAAGGCCAGCAGCATAAAATCAGCCACTGTTGCAGCTCTCCTCAGGCTGTCAGCAGTAGGCTTTCATGGGACACACTCAGCCGCTGTGTCGCGACACTCTTTTGTGTTGCCACACAGTGGTTGAGAACCGCTGACATAGAGCATACAGAAGTTCAACATTAAGGAAAAAGGGGGTGCTTGCTGAAATGACAGCAGGGTCCATTGGAGCCCATTATGGGAGATACTCTCCTCTCAGAACATCCCTTTAGTGTCTAGACAAGAGCTGGGAGGAATGAAGATTCTCTAAGAATGCCATACATTCAGAAATAGGAGCTCTCTGAGGAGTAACACATGCTCTGACTGGAATGTGCTGCTGCAAAGGAAACCTCGACAGCAGATACTAATAATAATCTTCACACTGTTTGCTAAACGTGCCATCTCCTTTTCAATCCACTCCACCTGCTCTTCTAGGCTCTGAGCAAGTCAGAGCTTAGCTGTGCTATGTTTTCTCCATCCTTTTTTATTTTGGGTTTGTTTTTTCTTTTTACTTAAGCTGTCACTGTCGTGCAGCTAGAAGTAGCAGGCTCTGTCTCATCAGTGGTAGAAATGGCACAGGACAGGCTTGGCACTCAGCACTGCCTAATAAATGGAGTCATCAGCAATGCCTGCCCAGGTTTATTGCATTCAGCCAGAGTGAAGCCCTCTGGGGACACTCCAAGTTTCTTCTACACTGTTGCTTTTGTTTGGTGTTTGGGGAGGGAATGAAAGCATCGGTTGTTAGATGGCCAATAATTCTAATTACTTTTGGCCATGAGGCCTGGCTTGAGTAGTAGGGGTTTTTATTTTCTTTCCGAAGCCCCCAAGAACAAGAGACATGTTCACCTTATTTAATTTTAATCATGCCCAGTGTGATCAGACTTTTGCTCACTGGTTGCAACTCATGAGGCAAGGACATTTTACATCTTCGCACCCTGCCAAGGAGCTTATTCTTATTATAACGCCTCAATTTACAACCATTTCACGTGAAGAGATGCCTCTTATTTCCCTGTTCCCCCAGACAAATTGATTTAAAAATTAATACCCTCCATGTAGTTTCCACCTGGTGGGCAGAAATGATATAGCAATGTTTCATCCAGCACAAGACCCAAATAATAGTGACTGGGCAG
Organism: Pelusios castaneus; assembly: GCA_007922175.1. Lineage (NCBI taxonomy): Eukaryota > Metazoa > Chordata > Testudines > Pelomedusidae > Pelusios > Pelusios castaneus. The sequence continues at coordinate 3,094,362 of ML685868.1, forward strand.
GATATAAAGCAGGACTGACCAGCCAGTTGCTAGGTGGCAATTCTTACTCCTGTAACACTTTCCTGGGGAATCTGACTGACCACTGAGGGTGTGCTAAAAACAGAAAGGGAATCTGCCAATTGTTGCAGCTCTGTGCTGAGTATAGAATCCAAGAAGCCCCTTCCTCTTGCCTGCGTGTGTTAATGCCTTCCATCTCTTTTTAGCCCAAGGGTCTGTAACCTGCAGCTCCAGAACCTCATGTGGCTCTTTGGCTGCCCCCCCCGTGGCTCTGGGTTCTGGCCCCCCACTCCCCTGCACACACACTAGGGGACCCTACAGGGGGTCTGCTCCTGGTTCCAGGCACCCTCCGCCCACAAGGAGGCTACACCCATTGTGGCTCTCAAATAACTTAGTTTTTTTTTTTTAAATGGCTCTTATCTTTTGGGTTGCTGACCCCTGGGTTTAGCCCATAGCTCTGCACAGTGGTTCTTTCTGTTTAAATTGAGCTGTTGCTACTTCAACAATGTCTCATGGGCTGGAAAAAAGTTGTCTTCATCTAAAGTTTCCACAGCTAATTTCAGTTTTTCAGAGAAACAGTACAATGCCTCCATCTGACGAAGTGGGTTATAGCCCATGAAAGCTTATGCCAAAGAAAATCTGTTAGTCTATAAGGTGCCACAGGACTCTCGTTGTTTTCAATCCCTCCTTGGTTTTTCAGCTAAAAAATCAAAGGCTTTGATTCAGATGTGTCATTGTGGTATATCACCTGAGCTGAACTTGGGGGGTCATGAGGCACCCATTCTCCTCTATGGATGGGGCTGCCTAGCCACACTAAATCTTCTGTGATGCTGAACTACTGCACTGCATCATCATGGGAGTTGAATTCTCATTGGGTAACCAGGCCGAAAAGGAAGACTGTGAATATAAGGTACCTGGGCAGCATTTCTGCATAGAAAATTTCAGTTTTGTTCTGGAATTTCTTGGCTTTTGACCAAAACCGGACTTTTTTCAGGTGTTTTATTTATTGAATAAAGAGTCACACTCTTCTGTGGAAAGACATTCCTCCTCCCCTCCCTACTCCCACTCCCCCAAAACTTTTAGTTTAGTGACAAAACCCAATTTTCCATTTTTATAGAGAAAAAGTTTCCACTGAAATGTTTTGGCTGGCCCTGTTAGTATTTTGCCCATGATACATAAGTATGTTAAATCTTGGGAAGCAAAGTGGCCCTCATTTTCATAGTCACCCACTAGATTCTGCAGTTATTCCTCTATACTTGGAAGAGGAAATAACGGTGGTATTTTGAATACGGTGGTGTGGTAGCTATTTGCAAATGATCATCACTGTATAACTATTTGCAAATGATCAGCACCGTATAGCTATTCGCAAATGATCAGCACTGTATAGCTATTCACAAATGATCAGCACTAGATAAAGCCTGTTGAATCATTTACTTGTTCCACCTGCATTTTGCAATGATGCCATCCGAGGAAAGTGGGCAGGAATGTGGGTACAGAAAGGGGCCTTATATTAATTGCTTGAATATCTAAGGCAAAAGAATTGTCTGTTTGTTTGAAAACAAGAGAGCTGGTAGAGTGAGGTATAGTGACTTAATCAGATCTTCTCTGACTTTCTCCTCCCTGCCACCCCGCCACCCCTAGTTATGCAGGGCCACATAAGACAAACACTTTGTCCTACTAACTAAGGGAAGCTATGTTGCTTAGTGGATAGACCACTGGACTGGGACTCAGAAGATCTAGGTTGTATTCTTTTCTCTGCCACTGGCCTTCTGGGTGACCTTGGGAATCACTTCTTCATGTGCCTCAGTTTCCCTTTCTGTAAAATTGCAGTAATGACACAGATTTCCTTAGAAAATCACACCAAGATCTACTCATCCAAAGTGCTGTATAAGAGCTTGGTGTTGGAGACTCATTTTTCCACACCAGCCTGGTATCTGAGAGGTTTGTACGCTAATAATTGCCTTTTACTCAATATTATGCAGGAGAATATAAACTGTGAGTTAGTCTAAACTTATTTATACACATTTGTATGTCATTGAATATTATTATACAAGTGAATTTTAGGAGGCCATATCTCCAGAGACCCATATAGATGAATTTCTGTGTGTTTTGGAGGGTTTCTGTGAGATTTCTTTGTTTTAAAAATAATGGTAGATGTTCAAAAAGCCTGCAAATGATTCCTTGCCTTAACCTTAACCAGATTGGGTTGTTTGTGACAGTAGAAAGGGGGACTCACTGCTAGAGCATCTCCTTCTGGCTTGTTTTGGTGAAGCATCTCTGTCCTGTAAGGTGACTCCTGCCAATAAATGCTGCTGTCCTACAGTGGTCTGTCTTTCCTTGTGACTTTGCCCTCTGACCAGGTAATGTTTTGTCTTACCCCTTCCAGGGTAAACAAAGAATCCAATAAACTGAATTATCCACCCCTATCTGGGCTCACTCCTCTACAGGCACATCACTCCTTTCCCAGTTTCTACAAGATTACCCACCTGCTCTTGTGCAGAGCAACACTCCTTGAGGCTCTTTTCCCTGATGGCCTGGCTCTAAATTCTGTCCATCTCCCCTTCTGTCAGGGGGTTTCCACACAACTTTTCCCAGAGATCAGTAGGGAAATCCAGGCTTTCCCTCTACTCTGTGTTCTAATCCATGGACTTTGTGACTAGCAGATAAAGTCTGCTCTCTTAGACTCCTCACTGTCTCCCCGGACTTCTTCCTACCTTGGCCCTTTCCCTCATCACTTCTCTGGATTTACAGTGTACCTGCCTCTTTCTAAATGGTTTTTTTTTTTAATCTCTAGCAGCTAGAGAGAAATTGCAGAGTTCTCACCCTCCACTTCCCTAAAATCCCTTTGTGCTCCAAGCTCCCTTTCTTTATACAAACGACCCATCTCCTTACCCAGCTGGTACTCATCTTTAATTGGGCCTTGCTCACCCTCCCTCTAGGAATGACCAGGTGAATTGATTGATCCTCTCAGTCCCACATTAACCCTTTCACTACATGGTGTAGAATAACCATCCCAACACACTGGCCCATGTTCATACAGCAGGATGTCCCAAGTTTTGTTTTTTGAAGGTGAATATACCTTTAAACTTTTCCCTTCACTCCAGTCTTCAGCCTATCTAGAGGGGGACATACCAATCTATATCCAGTGAAGACAAGTTCATTCTTCTGGGAGACTTTAATGATAGAGTTGGAAAAGATAGTGAGGCTTGGAGTGATGTGATAAAGACCAATGGAGTCAGAAAATTGAATGATGGCCTCCTTTGGCACCTGACTATGTTACTCTATAGCAAGGGCCATCAAGATCACCAGAGCAACCCCAGGGGCAAATGGTTGAACTGACCACAGGATGACAAGAGCCATTTTTAATGTACATGTTGGTGCCCTTCAGTGAAATAATGTTGAATAGAACAAACAAGGAGACCTGTGGCACTTTTAAAGCCTAACCAATTTATTTATTGCATGAGCTTTCATGGGAGAAAATCCCACTTCATCAGAGACTTTGTTTCCCATCTTCAAAGCATCTGACAAAGTGGGATTTTCTCCTACAAAAGCTCATGAAGTAAATAAACTGGTTAGTCTTTAAAAGTGTCACAGAACTCCTTGTTTGTTTTGCTGAACTAGACTATTGCGACTACCCCTTTGAATGTTGAATAGATTAAACCAAAATTGAACATAGCAAAGCTGAGACAGCCAGTTCTCCAAGAAAAACTGAAGGAAAACTTGGAGGAAAAAAATTGATAGCATTGCATCATCACCCAAGAATGCTCTTGACAAGTGGAATATATTCAAATTGGTCACTCTTCAAGTCTCAGAAGAAACCAGAGGTAAAAATCAAAGCTGGTCCCAGACTTGGTTTGATGAAAATGACAATTAAATCAAAAAGATCCTCAAGGAAAAGAATGCTGGGTTCATGTCTTGGCAAAATGACAAAGACTCAACATCAAAGGAAGATAAATTCAAGTATTTGCAACAGATGGCTCAAAGTTGGCTTTGTGTCCTACAGGACAAATGATGGGAAAAGAAAGCAGAAGAAACAGTCTGTTACCCTGATACAAACACCACAAATATATTTTATGATTCCCTGTAGGCCATTTATGACCTATCAAAATTGAGACTAGCTACACTAAAGAGTTCAAATGGATCTGCTCTGATCAAGGATAAAAGAGGTATTTCTGAAACATGGGTGTAGCACTTTACTGAGCTACCCAGCCATCCCAGCACCTACAGGACCCCAGCACCTATGGACCTAAGTGGATCACTTTGCCATTCTCTCTGCTACAGCCAGGGGGAGGGGAACGCGGATCTCCCATCCCCTTGGCTGCAGCAAGGAGCCTGCACCAGTCTTTTAGTCCTGTGGAAAGCCCCTGGGGGCCACTTTTGACCCCAAACCACAGATTGTGAACCACTGATGTATGGTATAGAACTGTCAACCAGTTTATAAACCTTGGCAATACAATCTCAAGCGACAGATCCCTGGATCAAGAAATGTCAAATAAATATGAAAGGCAACGAGGCCTTTGAAAGACTTTTTTCTATAGGATACTCCACCAGCACACCACCAAATAGCCAACAAATCTGATATACAATGCGGCAGTGACAGCAGCCTATTTAAAATGGGTGAGAAAAATGGACAGTGTAGTTACTGCTCACATATTATAGAACCTGAAAATTTTTCACATGGACTGTCTCTGCTCTATTCTGAAGGTCCACTGGCGAGACAAACTCTCAACAATAACATCATCAGAAGAGCAAAACCGCCCTGCATTGAGGCAATGATCATCAAAGATCAGCTTAGATGAACTGGTCATATTATCAGAATGGGTCATGATAGAGTCTCAACAAAGTTTTCTGTAATGACAAACTCTGAAAGTACAGAAGGAGTGGTCCATGAAATCATTTCACATACCCTTAAGCTGAATTTCATCTCATGCAGCTTAAATATTAATAAAGCTGAAGACATAGCCAGGGACAGAGCAGAATAGAAAGCAACTATCAAACACTTTGAAGAAGACAGCCGTGAAAAATTCATTGAAAAAAGAGCCAATCTTCAAGTCAAGTCTTCAGGGGGAACCTGCATATTCCTGTGAGCTCTTTTTCATCTTGCTCCTCATGGATCAGACTACCCAGCCACACGGGATGCTGCGTTACTATGGACATCCATACCATTCTGAGCACTTTTAAAAAAAATCTTGTATGACTTTCTGGGTTGTGGAAAAGTGTCCCTTCACTTTGAATGAGTTCACCTGAAACCCCAAGTAAGATACATGGCGTGTGACAGTGATATAGAGTTGTGTGCTGGGATCCCTGGGTTGCAACGAAGCATGGGATCTCTGAGCCCTCCCAAATTCACACAGTGGAGTTGAGTCTCATGCTGTGATGCTGATGTTAAGCTACAGACTTCTGACAGGTACTGCACTTACATAAGACAAGGAGTCCTGTGGCACTTTTAAAGACTAACAAATTTATTTATCGAATGAACTTTCGAAGGAGAAAATCCCACTTTGTCAGATGCTTTGAAGATAGGGAACTTACAGAATAGGAGGAAAATAAATGCAGGGAAGTGTAAGTCATAGGATCAGGTCAGACTGTTACAGCAAATCAATGCAGTAGTTTAGATTCAAACACTGGGGAGCAGCACATAGAGGAAGGTGAGGTCAAATCACCTGTGGTAATGAGAAAAAAATCCATAGTCCCTGTTTAACCCTGAGGCAACGGAGTCCAGTTCACATATAAATTCCAGTTCTGCAGTTTCTGTGATAAATAAATTTGTTAGTGCCACAGGACTCCTTGTTTGTTTTGCTGAACTAAACTAATACAGCTCCCACTTGGGAACTTGTCAACATGCACATACACAGACAGACATCAACAGGAAGGGACGCACCTTACTTTGTTACATGAATGGTCTCCCAGCCACTCAGTAGGAAGCCTCCAGCCAATTTCCCCGAGCTCCACAGCCTTGCACCCCAGAACTGTATTGTCTTGTTCTGGTCAGAAGCAATTTTATTAAGATTATTCAGTTTGCCACTACCTCAGTGTGGAGTGGATACACATTAGTCTTTGTAAACTGAGCTGAGATTTTCCAAGCACTTCAACCAAAACACAATGTTGAAGGTAAAATATAAAATCGATTTTTATGAACTATAGAAAGATAGATTTAAGTTATTATAAGTAGCAAGTGCAGAGATCAGTGTCAGTTACTTGGGGAAAACAGGGTAAATACGCAGTCTTAGCTTTACAAACCAAATAGGATTTGAATCAAACAAGGTCTCACCCTTGCAGACGATACAAGCAGGTTCCTGTTCCTCAATACACTTCTTGGGACCATCTTCCAGGTACTGTGATGGGGTGAAGGGGAGAGAGAAGCCAACTGATGATGTTACACTGCCCCTAGTTTATAATTCCCCCATCTTGCTGGAAAGATCTATGCTGTGATCTTGGGGTCAAGCAGTCTCCATTGCATAGATGTGTTCTCTGAGCAGTCGCCACTGCATGCTGTCTTTGGTGGGTGTTGGTGAGTCATTAACTGCTGTCTGGCTACTCCACTGTTGTATCTGAAAAGCTGGTTGTGGGTGTTTCCAGCCTCACAACATATTTCAGTAACCTGTATAGCAATAACCTCACATAGAGTGATAGCACAAAAAAATCCAACAGGATATTAATGTTCAACAGGCCAAGACTTAAAAATGATACCGCACAAGGCATACTTTGTACAAAACACATCACTCTACGAGAGTGGTGAATATGGGGAGGAGGGGGGGTTAGAGGATGCTACTCTGAGGTACAGAGTGTCACAAGTGGTATTTTGTGTTTGTGGGGGTGGCTCTTCTGGATTGCATCCCTTGGCTACACACACTGCTTCCCCCACAGTCTCTGTGGGAATGATCCCAATAGTGAACAGACAAGCAGAGATAGGAACAGAGCAGATAGCATCAGGAAGGAGGCCTGAATTAGCCCTGTAGGCCTGAGATGGTTCCGACTGGATCAGACTTTCTTAGCTGGCAGCAAACTTGGAAGCCGGCTCAATGAGTTAAATATTCTTCTCCTTTTACATGGCTGTTTAATTTCAGTTGCTGGCACCCTTGTTTCAAGATGTCTTCTGTAAATTAAACTCCATGACCCTGAGGCTGGGTCACTGCACCACTTTGCTCTTGTATTTTTCACTTGTCCCTTGAGCACTATTTAAGCCGTGCTTCAAAATACTTCTTCGTGTCCTCCTTTCACATAGCTACCTGTACCTGGAACTGTTTTACTGACTAGGTCTGCAATGCTGGTGTCACAACACTTTCTTGCACTAAGACCTTTGTCTCTTCCAAATTGCTGATAAACCCTTGTCCCACCTCTTCTGCCTTAGTTGACTCCTTGTTAAGATCGGTATAACAATTGCTCCCTAGCGCACTGGCATTGATTACAATGAGGGCTGTAAAGTGTCATGAAATCTTGGAAGAATAGAAATGCAAGTGCATAGTTGTTCCATTATGTGTTGTCCTATTAAAATGAACATGAATGAGAACATTCCTCCTATAGACGCTAATTCATGGACGTGTTAATGTCTTTTCCTCAGACAGAAAATGTGTCCCAAAAGGAACCCCCCCAGCGCACACAGCGACCAGGAGGTTAGTGCTAATTGTTTTGGTGATTGTGTTTCTCTTGCACATTGGCTGTTACGCTGTCTATCTGTAGAGGTTTACTGAGGCGTGTTCTGAGTTGTAGAACGGGATCCAGAATTCCGCCATTGATATCAATGAGCTCCAACTTGTGGTGCCAACGCCCGAGAATGAAAACAACAATCACGCGGTCAGCCGGGACCAAGCAGGTAAGCAGGCGATTATGTTGTTCCGACGTGTAGCCCATTGAGTCCAGTCAGTCTTTCCCCCTGAATCTTCCTCTTCTGATGTGCATGAAGAGATGCAATGCGAGCCGTCAAAAGGTTTTTGGAGTGGAATTACTCCTTCTTTCCCTCCTCCTTACTGGTAGAGTAATTCCCTGGCAATGATTACTCACAAGTGTCATTCCGAACTCTGCCAGTAGAAACTGTCCTATCTGGAGGCACAGTGCAGACACTTGGTTAGGACAGCAAACACGGTCTTGGTTCATTCAGTCTATTGCTGACATAAAAGCACCTGTGGGAATCTTCAAGCATTGTGTTTTTCTTTGTCCTGGGCTGCAGCTGCCTCGCTGCAAGCGGCTGTAGCCCTGCTGTGAGCCCCGGACTCCAGCAAGGCACGGGCAGCTGCTGTCCTGCCGCCAGCTCAGGCATGCCCACAAGTCGTGTGCGGCTGTCACCTGGCTGCAAACCCCGGTGAGGGCAGCTGCAGCCAGCTCCCAGCTGGGGCACAGGAGTCTGCAGCTCCGCTCCCCTGCAAGCTGGCCCGTGGGTGGCTGCTACCCCCCAGCAGCCTGGGACGCTGGCAAGCTACAGGCAGCTGCAGTCCTGCTGGCAAACCGGGGCACCGGCAAGCCACGGGGGGCTGACGGCTCCTGGCCTGAGAATGGGGAAGTCCCCGTGCTCCGACTGGATTGCTCCTATGAGGATGCACTCCATCGATCTCAGGAAAGCAATGTGTACATCAGCTACCGCTGTAATTATAGTGGTGGCTGAAAGCTGACGTGCGTTACGTTGACATTTTCCAAGTACAGACAAGGCCTCAGTCATTTGTTACCCCGTCTCCAGTGTGAGGGAATCTTTCTGGTGGAAAATGGCTGTGAGATTCCCGACATGGCCTGCCCGTTAGTCACTCAAGCACTCTAGTTTTATAGCCTTCTGGTTCATCACCAAATTTCAACTGGTTAGGACAAGACCAGTGGTTCAATGATTACATTTTTTTTCAGATCGGTGTGGCAGCCAACAGTTCATTTTTTGTCCTGAGTTAGAATGGGAAGAAGAAGGTGGGCTATTTGCCCTGCTTAAACAAACGGGCACTGTCACTTACGAAAACTTTCTGTGACTTTCCTTCCTTTAGTCATTTCCGCTGGAGGCAGCACAGAACACTCTTCTCGGCACACTGATCCCGATATGCCCTCTACCATGTCTGCAGTGACCACTGAAACTGGGAGCGATGAAGTATTTATTATTTCAGCCGGCCCTGGTGCCAGCAGCTTGAGTTTCACCACATACAGAATACAGGTAGATACATGAAGGAGTGTTGCAGGATAAGATTTCGAGTGCTTGGAGGAAGGAATTGTGAGTGAAAACTCCTAGGTGGCATTCCTTGCTCTGTCATTAACTTGCCTTAGGCAATTCATATAACCACACAATTCCTCAATCTGTCCGTAATACTATCTACCTACCTTGCAGAGCTCTTGATGATTTGTTATTTATATTACTGTAGCTCCTAGGTTGTGACGCTTAGTAAATGTTTGCCTATAAATGGGTGTTTTATGTGCCAGAACTCTTCACACCTGTTTATTTTATTTTTAAAATGTAAATACTGTATGGCGGTTTCTCTAGTAGTTAATGGGTTCTGTTTTATTTTAGCTTGCTCCCTTGAAGCTCTTACAGCCGTTTCTTTAGAAACACACTTGGTTCAGAAATCCTTTTGCTTTAGTTTCTCTCAAGCACACAGGGCAGTGATCAAAGTATGTTTGAAATTGTTTTGGGTTCAACACTTGCTATGTAAGTGTAGAGCATGAAATAGTGCAGGTGCATGTCAGTCCCTCATTTGACTTTATTGTGAAGTACAGCGGATTGGCTGACTGGAAGCCAGTGTACTCTGCAAGGAAACAGTCTCCAATAGGATTTTCCTAATGTACATGGACCGCTATAGCAGAGGTTCTCAACCTTTTGCAAGTCGTGACATGCTTGATGGGATATTGCGACCCTCCAGGACACACCAACCCCCCTCTCCTCCCCACCTCCAGCCAAATCTAGCCATCTCCCCAGCTCTCCATAATGTGACACACTAATGTGTCCCAACACAGTGGTTGAGAACCACTGCTCTATAGAATGATGTCTATTAATGAAAAGCAGCCAGCCTTTAGAACAGTGAAAACTTAAATGAACATGAGCCATTGCTGTGTTTTTTTAAACTAGCCTTCTCTGTGATGGACAGGAATTTATTATTGAAGACCAAAGTAAAAAATGTCTTACTTCTTAAATCCAGTGTTTCTCAATCTTTTTGATTCTAGAGACCAGCGTGCTGCCATTCTAAGCAGTGTCAGGGAAACCTCAGGGGCCACTGGAGGTCCATGGACCGGTTGTTCAGAAATACTGCTCTAATTTACCATTCTGTAACTTCATTTAATCTTAAAATATTTAAGGTGTAAAAGACAAGAAATGGTTTACATAGGCAGAAGTCAATTTTTCAAAACAAATTGTGCTTAACTTTAAAATTCTTACATTATCTAACACCTCCTTTCTCCCTGAATCATCATCTCTGGCACGATTTCACAAAGGTGGATAGCTGGAGTGGACATTGGCAAGATTTGTACTTCCTCCCCCAAGTACAACTCTACTGGTGAGAGTGCTAGCTGGTGAAGATGAAATGAGACCTCAGTTTGTTGTGGATAGCTGGAATAGCTATGATCTTTCTGACCCCTTTAAAAAATAAATGCAGAGCATCCACAAATCCCATAGAAATCACGGAGTTGTAGATGCTCACCTTCTAAAATCAGGCTGTTATGTCCTCTCCCTCCTCACTCCCAGCTTCTAGAAAATATGTAAAATGTGAAAGTGGTACTACACTTGATCTTGGAGAAAAGGCTAAGAAGGAACCATTTGATGTCACTACTAACTAAGCAGGGATTCTCATTAACATGGTCATAGCCAGGTAGCTAAAGAATCTGGATTAGGGGTTTATGACTCCATATTTGTTGCCTGATATGGTGGTAATCCTGGGTAAGAAGAGGCTAAGAAAATCTTTCTCCATGCTAGTTTTTCAGCATGGTGGAGGCCCATTATCCGTTTTGGAAGCATATTGTGCCTAAAAAATGGCTTGTAGGCCCATCTCTAAACAGCTGCACTTCAAACAAGCTGAGTTGTCCTCTCATTCCAGGAGCTAAAAGTGCAGCTAGTCAGCTTTGCACTGGTGAAATGCTGATGCATATTGTTGGGGCAAAAATTGCATCTGCAGAAAGGAGGCTGCCCTGAAAAATGTGTTGTCTAATGCTTGTTTATTTTCGTCTGAATATTCCAAGCTTAGAAAGTAGCTACTACTCTGTCTCTCTCCAAGGTTTGGACGTACTAGATTCTATTGTTAATATTGCATGTTGTTATTCCCTGGCATGCAGCTGCTTTCTTGGCTTTGACTCTGACATTAATATTTATGGAGGTGTGAAATCTTGAGCATTTACCATAGAAAAGACTTCCAGACTCACCTCACCCAAAATGCTTGTCTAGACAAATCGAACCGTAAGAGGCTTTGCACAGAGATTATCTAAATCCTTTTACTGAGAAATAGTAGTTGGCCAACAGCTCCCAGGCCTCCCACTGACTGTGAGCTTGAGTTTTGCTGGGAAGGGGAGAAGTGACAGGTTGGATTTAAACACAAACCACAGAAGTTAATCCACTTTTGGGAGACAAGGGTACATCCACGCAATGTACTGGGAGTGCAAAACAAACTTTTTAGAAGGATTTCTGATGAGGAGGAAGGTAGAGGAATGTTTTCCAAGGGAAAATATAGGGGCACGTAAACAACTTCTAAAGAAAATGGAAACCCTGTGATTGCTTTATTTATATAACCCATTTTAGCCCGTTATTTGCCTTCATTCCACCACCAGTCCCCTTCTTATCCATTGTACTCTCTCTCGATCTTATCTGTTTAATTCTGCACATAACCTGTGTAAATCTTACAATGTGGATCCGTCCCTCTCTATTGGATAGACTACAGAAGCATCTGAGTCTGCGCAAGCCTTTGGCTAAGAGCCCTAGGATTTTTAGCTCAGGCAGTTGAGGTTCATGGTTTTAGATCAAGAGATGATTGAGGGGAGCTGGTCAGGTCCTTGGGTTGGCCGTTCAATAAACACCAAGTACTCAAAAGTTCTGGACCCATATTGTTCAGTGAAAGAAATCCCACCCCATATCTTTTTTTAAAAAAAACACATAAATCTTATTAACAAGGAGTCCTGTGGCACTTTTAAAGACTAACAAATTAATTTTGTTTATTTGTTAGTCTTTAAAAATGCCACAGGACTCCTTGTTCGTTTCGCTGACCTAGACTAAGACGGCTCCCCCTTTGCAGTAAATCTTATTAAAATTCTTAAAAATGAAATCAGCAAAACACAGGGAATGCCAAAGTGAAGAGGACACTACTAATATTACACTGAAAACAAAGCCATGCCACTCCCACATGAATCTCAAAAAATCAACAAACTGGATTGGATTTAAATCATCAGATGAATTGCTATAGAAATAATAAAAGTTCTAAAGAGAATTCTGAGACAGTGGCTGTTTAGTAAATATCCCTCTTGGGCCATGTAAATAAGCCCTAGTGTGATTGCTGGAGGGGGCTGTGGGAGTCTCTCTGGCATGTAAGGGTTTTCTAGCTGAGCAGGGGATAGTTTGAAACTGACTTGTAAAGGCAAAACTTTGGGGTGGGGAGGGACGGCAAACACAAGCCAATGGTGACCAGGGTGGGTTTAATGCTTTCTTCTCTGGCGTACTTTAAGCAGGCACTAGACAAGCTGCCTCACTGAGCTACCTTGTCCCGAGACGAGATGTGTTTGAAGAACCAGTGTCATTTCCAGAGATAGAGTTCCATAGTGTTTCTGAGCGCCATGTAAAGACCTTTGGCTGAAATATGTTGAAAGATTTCTCAATTTTTCAGGACAAAAACCTAAGGAGGAGTGTCACAAGTCCAGCTTCAGTCTCAGACTGGCTGGCTTCTGATCACGTAGCTACAGGAGCTGGCACTGTGGATAAAGGGAACGTGCAACCTGAGAACCATCGGCCAAGGCAACGGACATGGAGTGCCCGAACTTTTCATGACTTACTGGCTCCATTACCTCAGTTACAGAAAAAATGGTATAGCTGGACCAATAACAGCCCCTTCACTAAGTTGGTGGACAGCAGCGTAAGTAGCCACAAGAGGGGATGGTGTGGGATTCAAGCATTGTCCTAACATTGAAGGCAAATTCCAAAGGGGTATTTTCGATTGCACAAACACCCACCTGTTTTTTTATGTCAACTCCTCTTCTCCCTCCTCTGCCTTCCCCTTGTAAATGAGTTGAGCAAGTCAGCTGAAAAGGTCCAAGACCCTGTATGCATGTGTGCACGCACACACACACGAGAGAGAGATGCGGACTGTTAATTCACATTACCCTAATACAGTTCATCTAGGGCTTGAGTGTGCAGCCCTGAGAAGCTGCAAATCCCAGGGCTAAGCATATGGATAAATAATTATTTTCTTAAACTTACAAATTACTTCTTCAAAATGGATCATCTTGGGTTACTCTGCATAATTTTTTTCTGGCTATATGTAAAGTTTCTGTTAATTGACATATTAGTATTGTATTGCATGGAATCCATGGACCCAGGATGATCTCTCTTATTAACACTGCAGGCATCAGACCAAGGGTGCTTCTTACAGAGGTAACATGATGCTTCCGTATCTTCCCATGCACAAGGTACTGCTTTTTGAAAGGAAAGGAAGCATATAGCCTCTTGGTCATGACAAGTGCACCATGGAATTTCAACTCTTCATTCCCTGGGGTTAAAGGTTTTCTTGACTGTTGTTTTTCAAAGCATGTTTATTAACTTGTTATTATTTTGATAGGGCCTTTCTACATCCAAAAGAAACCAGAGCGTAGGAACAAGAAAAGTAATTTCAGTGGCTGAGATCGAGGGTCTCTCAGATACGGTTTATTCTGACTCATCTGCCAGCACTGCATCATACCCACTAACCCAGTCCGTGCAAAGGCAGAGGAAACTAAGTTCCTGTAGCTTGAAGAAATTCAGGCTGGGGAACCCTTACTTTGGGTTTTTAACCAGCTCCCCTGACTGCAAACAGATGAGGCCCTTGGATCCCTCAAGATACTTGGGGGTGACCTCTCCACTTGGCAGCCAAAGCCGGGACACAAAAATCTCTCCAGAAGGCTCTACTGCCCTCAAAAGCAACTGTTTGAAACCCAAGGAACTCTCAACAGAAATGGACAAATCGAAACCTGTTTTTGTTATTTCTGAAGAAGGGGATGACCAGCAGCCTCTGGTCCTAGCAGAGCATCTTAGTCAGTGTAGAGAGACTCTGTCTGAGCAAAATGCTGTATATACTTCAGTGAAGGCTATGCCAGATGAACAACCAGTGGGCTTGACTGTTCAGGGAGACAGCTCTGCCAAGCTTCCCCACTTCACAGCCGATCTCCCCATTTGGGAAAAGGCTCCCAATTTATACAGCGATCATATGAAGACCTTTAGCTCTTCCAGGAACCAGCTCAGCTTGCCCATTGCAGACATCAGTACAATTGAGTCGCCACAGAATTTTGATCCCTTAGCTGCTCAGACATTCTGTCAAACATCAGTTCAGTGAGGGTTGGAGAATCACTAAAGAAATCGATCTGTGAGAATGGATGCAGTAAGGACCATAGCTGTTCACCTTGCTGCTGGAGAACCTGCTGTGCCTATAGACGGTAGCAAGGGTGGATGGAGGCGACTTTATTCCTCCCATCACAGATTGGAGTTATGAGAAAAGGTAACATAGCGAAGCACAGAATTGTCTTTCCTCACATCAAGTAGGATCTAATGTACATAACATGGTCTTATTTTCAGTTCTCACATGGAATTTTAATAGTGGCGTATGGAAGACAGTGATAAAGTGACTCCTCTAAAAAGATGTCTAAAACTGAGGGACTGTATTCTGGTACAACCCAGGACAACAAATGATCTGAGTGATTACTTTACAGCATGCGGGGTGAAATGTAGACAAGTCCTCAGAGTCACTGGGGTATCACTTCGTTCTTTGCTACGTGATGAACCAAATTCTGCTCACACACATGCTTGCATAATTCTTACTGATATCAACTGAACTTGCCTACAGCTAGCCAAGTGTAGAATTTGGAATTGCATTTTTACGTATTAAAAAAACCATTGTAAAGGCATTTTTAAACTGTAAAAATACTTCAAATAGTTGGTAACCTCTCCTTGTTAGTATCAAATTTTGTTCCTATCAGCCTCTGCTGTTTTCTTAGCGTTAAAGGCCACACGTCTGACTAAATCTGACTCTTTAGCTTGGGGAAGGCACAGTCTGACTGTGTGCAGTCTGATGCTATCAAAATAATTAAAACTAATTTCCAATATTAACCCTGTCCAACTTTCTACCCTTTTGGCTAAAACTGTGTAGGTTTGACTAATTAAGAGAGCACACTCCATGGCAATAGGAGAGTGTATATAAAAACAATAAAATATTCACTAGCAATAAAGGCTTCAGCATCTGATGTGTCCTGATACGTGCAGCTGCTATTGTTTTAATGCTGTAACAACAAGTTATTGCTGCTAGCGCACATTGACTGCAGAATTTCTTCCTTTAGCCGGCCAGCCTCAAGGAAGCAAGGAAAACTAAGTGGGGGGAGACTTCATAGCCCTCTTTTGAAATGAACTCCTTAGTAGCTATGCCACCCTGATTTCTAAACCAAAGGGAAGTCTGCTAATTTGATTGCGTTTAATAGCGCAATTTTAATTGCCTCATTAATATTTTCATGCCTTAGCAAGAAACATCTGCATACTTAACTCACAAGTGAAAGCATTTCACTTTCCTAAGTGAAAGGATCCTGTTATATGTAGCTATCTGACTGCAGTTGGTTTAAGCTGTTCTAAAAATTGATAGAAGGCTTCAAATATGTGATAGACCAGATGCCAAAGGTGGGGGAAATCCTCATACAAATTTACCCTGTCTCTACTATACTAGAGGTCAGAGTGCTCTTAATATTTCTATGCTCAGATATCTAAACCTGGCTCTTGATATATTTAACCCCATTTGGCCCATTTATTTAAGAATTCACCTGCTATTCCAACTTCTATCTGCCACCTGAGATGCGCCACACATGGTCTTAGTTTTGCCTAGCATGTTTTGTGTGTAGAAATAGAAGCACTGCATCTGGCAGTAGTTGAGTATCCCGTAGTAACATTGTTTTAAAAACCAAACTAGAAAAGCAGACTTTTATTACTGCCAGCCTGCTGCGAGCTGAATTTTAAAGCTCAAAAATCTGGTGTCCGCTTTTTAAAAATTAAATGTTACAAGAAGAACTAAAGGGAAGAGTTAATATATTTGGAGAAATCTGCAGCACTCTATATATTTTAATGAACTCTTTTATTATGTGTTGAGTTTCACATGTAACACTTGCATTGTAATGCAAAGTCATTATGCTTCATTCTTCTTGGATTTCAACTTGCAAAACCAATCTCAACCTATTAAATAAATTACTTTTGGAAAATACTCAAGTGACCAGTTCCTTCAATAATTGCTTGGGTGGAGAGAAGGAGACTAAGGTTCCCTCCCTTCCCCGCCCCATTAGTGTTTATTAATGTATGAATTGCTTTAGTTGAATAAATTGCTTTGGCACGCTTGCCTGCCTTTTGTGTTGGAAGGCTGAAGTGAATGAACAGAGCGGTAACTACTACCCTGTCTCAGTCTGAGGGAATATGGCTGGAAGTGGAAGCTAGAGTGGAACTGAGGCATAAATATTTGCCAGACCACTGAAACAATTTATCAAGGGTCATAGTAGACTCTCCATTACTCACCACCTTTAAATCAGGACTGTATGTTTTTCTAAAAAATGATAATCGATCAGACTAGGTGAAGACAATAGGACCCAACGGACTTGGAATCTATGAACGTCTACCCCAAAATCTGGTCTGCAACAGCACCAGATTCTGTAAAGAAACATGCTCATCACAGGAGCTTCTTCCCCCCCCCCCCCTCCAAGTTAATACCCTGCAGCAAGAGGATTTCTATCCCTAGATCTTATTACTTAAAATGAAATTAGTTCCCACATTCTCCCTGCTATGCTTCCTTTCATAGCCCTCCTCGTAACCAAAGAATGGATGTGTGCCTTCTCCTAAGCTTGCCACCACAGCTAGTGGCAGAGGAAAATGTCTTGCCGTATAAAACATGAACACATGTTCATCCACATCTATTATAATGGCACTGGGAAACAGAGACAGTATATTATATATATATATATATATATATACACACACACACACACACACACACACACACACACACACACACACACACACTAAAAATCCCCTTGAAGACTGATACAAATTTGAATATATATAATTATTTTGAAACTAGCTGTAGCTGATGCTGCAAACTTGAATAGCGCAAGACACCCTAGTATAGTGGGATATAGGAAAAAAAACAGTTCCACACTATACAGCTTCTTATATTAACCCTGGTTTCAAAAGACTGGCTGCATCTTCATTCCCCCTCCCCCCACTAAAAATCAAGTGCACGCTCATTTGGGGGCAGAAACCGTACTTTCAGCTCTTCTTTTGATCATTTTATAAAATCCAGCCAATTAACTAGAATTAATTTTGTTGCTTCTATTTAATATAGAAAAAGTTTCCAGCAAGACAGTTGTCTGGCCTGACCTGGCTTATCAAAATGTTTGAAATATTCTGATAAACTCACACTGCTTGTCAAAAAGCTAGAATGTACAGCTTGGATCAAACATGAACAATTAAAGAAAAAAAGACCCAAGCCAATCAGGTCACCTAACCTAGCCAAGTACAACCAGCATTGAAAAGAGTAACTGACAGGGAGATGGAAATTTCAGAAAATATTCATGGTCTTTCTGCAAATGTCAGATATTACAGCTCATACGGCACCCTTGGAAAAAGAATTACAAAAAAAATGCTAAGGCAACTAATGAGATCAGGGGTGAAATGATCTCACTGAAAATCAGAACACTCCATCTATAAAGAAAAGCAAGATGGCCTGAAATATAGATTTAGGAACAGTTTTTGCATATTAGGCATTGCTGAAGGAAATCATGGAATTAATTTTCTTCAGAAGCTGGTCCCTGACACTGTAATTGGGACCCCTCTTCCCAAACTTGATGCAGAAAGCTGGCAGCCTCTCAGGCAAAAAAGGCGGGATAATTCCCCAGCCACAGTCTCGTTAAATGGCTAAAATGCGACACTGAAATCGGGAATAATTCAACAATCCCTGGGCTTTATTTTTTAAAGAGGACAGACAGCATGAACTAAGACCTCTTTCCAGAAGAGTTTTATAAGGAGGCAGAAATAAAAGCTTTGAGTGTGGTTGGGTGGTGATTCTCTTCTCACAGAAGAAAGTTCCCTTTAGTCCCAGTTCCCACCTGAAAAAGGCAAATCATTAAAAAAAACTCAGAAAGCCTTAGTCCCCATCCTCTGGACCAGCAGTGTAGCCAGACCCCATTTTTTGGCCAGCCCACTGAGTATCAAGGTGAGCCCAGCCAGTTCTGCTTCCGGTCATGTGGCCAGATGCTTCCTGAAAGACTCGTTTCATCAGGAAAGAGAGGAGGAAGGGGAGAGGAAGTCCGCCCCTCCCCGCATCAAAGCTGCAGTGGCTGCCCGCCCGGCCAGAGCACTAAGGCAATCGGGGCAGAGAGCAGTCCAGCCCTGCTTCTCTGCCCTCAGTTCCACTCTTGGCCATGGTGGGTGGTACCGGACCCACCCATGGCTATGCCCTGATCTGAACTCAAGTCTCCATTCAACAAACTGAAGACTATTGCGCTAACAGCGCTGTTTTTATTGCTATAGCTACCTCATATTTATTACTCAGCCAAAGAACAAACTTCCACTGATGTTCAGGGGAGCAGGATCACACCTTCAGTGTAAATTACTCGGGGCTAGTCTTCACTGATGGCAGCAAAGTCAACACCGTCAGATCGACCTTCACGACACGATTGTTCAGTCAGGAAGACCCACTCGGTCAATTGGGGAGCCGAGCTCTGAACACCACCCCAGCAACTGGAGTAGTGCTGAGTCAAAGGGAGGCTCCTCCATTCGACTCAGCACACTGGACATGCCAGGTCGTAGGACAGTCCAACTAAACAACAGAGCCTTGGGGCACTTTTAAAGACTAACAGATTTATTTATCGCATAAGCTATCATGGGAGAAAATCTCACTTCGTTCTCCCACAAAAGCTCATGCAATAAATAAATCTGTTAGGCTATGTACACACGAGAAACTTGTCCTGCAATAAGTTATTGCAGAACAAGGAAAGCGCTATAAATATAGTGCTTTCTCGTGTACACACGTACTGCTTCTTTCGCAAAGGAGCATTCACCGTGTGAATGCTCCTTTGCGAAAGAAGAGCTGTGCATGGTGGGCACCTGTCCCACCATGCACTGCCCACAGCCTACCGGCACCTGAAGCCCGGGAGCTGAGCTGGGGGGCTGGCTCAAACAGGCGTGGGCAGCCGGTTCGGGCCAGCCCCCTAGCTCAGTCCAGGGGAGCTGCCAAACCGGGCAGCTCCCAAAAATACTCAATTTCACTGCTCTGCTAGAGCAGTGAAATTGACATATATGTCAATTTCACTGCTCAGCTAGAGCAGTGAAATTGACATATTTGACAGCTCCAATGTCCCAGAGTGGCCTCGATTGGCACTCTGGGACATTTCCGGAGGCTGTCTATTCCGCAAAATGAGTACACATGAGCATTACCGCGGAACAGCTGTTCCGTGATAATGCTACCACTCTGGTTTTGAGTGGTTTAACTGTTGCGCAGCAAGAGGGTGTTGCCGCGCAACAGGGAAATTGATCGTGTGTACACTACTGGCTTTATTGCGTGGTAAGGAGCCTTACAGCGCAATAAAGTGATCGTGTGTACATAGCCTTAGTCTTTAAAAGTGCCACAGGACTCTGTTGTTTTTCTACAATAGACTAACACGGCTACCCCTTTGGAATTTGAGATATGCAAGTTAATTTAGGTAACTTTCGTATCTTCTTTCAACTGCTGCTGAAAATGGCAGCAGTGTAGACTTGCCCCGAGGCCTTAATGGCTCAGGGAACTGTAATGAAAACTAACCAAAGTCCAACCCCTAGTGAGGATGACTAAGAGTAACAATGACAGTTGATTCAAGTATTTTGTGGACAGAGGTGAACACTGAAAAACTCATATTAAATGCTGCTCTTTTCTTTCATGCCATAAGGTACTCCCTTCCATCATGGATAAACTGGGTAATACACAGCAGCTTGCATGATGCTACTGTTGATCAAATGACAGAACTTCACTCTAGCAATACCAAAAATCAACTGCTTTCTTTTAAACGGAGTTAGGTCAAGACAGTTAATGCTAAAATAGAGTACACAGCACTTAAACCCACTGGTGCTGTTAGGATGTCCGAAGTAGTTACAGGTCTGAAGTCTACAGGTCTCCTGTTCTTACAGCTCATAGAGCAGGATTATACTTTCACTTTATATTGCTTGAAATGGTGGTTTTAATGGGTTTTTTTTTTCCAATTTAGTTTGAAGAATGTATGACAGCTGGCTTAAAAACAGCAGTAAGGATTAGCTACAATCAAGGATTTCAATTTCCATTTTACAGTGTGAGAACCCTAAGAGTACAGAAATGTTAAGGTATTAACTAATTAAATACTTAAAACTATGACAAGTTTGACTGGCTTTAGTATTTTCACCAGACAGTCAAATTAATTCTGGTATAGATAAAAGTTTTTCCAAGTTGCTAAGTGTGCAACTTCCTAGAGCACACAACTTCTCCATTTGTAGTAGCCATTCAGAGTCTTTTCACACGTACATATAAACTACTTAGATTGATTTTTAACATTGCAATATTTATTTTCGGTAGCTTGCAGTTAAATCTTACTTGAGCACTGTTAGCAGTTCTAAGATATCAGTGATCACAGTATATAGATATGAATGAAGGTAAAAGAAAATCCAGTTCCACAAAAGGAAAACAAAACACTTTGCTCCTGCCCCTTGTATTGAACTTTTCTTATTTTAAAAACAAGAGTTATGTCTGCATGGTTACTTCCAAGTACAATGGAGCTGGGTTGTTGTACAGCTCATTTGTTAAAAATCCTGCAGCGAGACTAGAAATCCTTTGGAAATTTGTTTTGGAAGGTGTAATGGAAGTTAAGCCAGATCTCTTAAATCCCACAGATAAGGACTCTCTCCAGATAATACCTTACCAAACTTAAATGTATGGTAACAGTGTATCTTGCTGTAAAAATGAGTATCCTTCAAATGACAAGCAACATGACCAAACATTAGAAAATGATGTCATCATTTGTGCACAGTTTGTGGTGAGAAGAAATTAAGCAGCACAGATGAAATGGAAACAGACAGCTTCAGTGGATAATTTTTTTAATAACGGTTTAGTCCAGGAAATCACAAAAAGAACTGGAAGAACTACATTCCTCTTTCTTTATAAAAGAACCTTCTCACAGAGGGAGACTGTATCTTATTTACCACTACATTAAATCCTATCATAATCACCTTTGTTTCCACAACACCTATTCTACAACATCCCATGCTCAGCTCCCAAATGTCTCTTATAAAGAGGGCGGGGATGTGCTTTAGACAGGTTAAAAATATGGTGCATCTTTACAGTATTTAAACAATTACTCCCAGTATAGTTTATACAATTATCACATTATCTAAATATCACCTGGCAACCATACATTTTAAAAGGACTAATTATAAGAGTATGTAATACCCATGAAAGATGCTCTTAGTTACTTAAGAGCATATAAAGATCAGGATTTATTCACCCTCCCCATTTGCAAGTTAACCTCTCAGCTCTTCCAAGTACAATATAATCACAAAAAACTTCTAACTCCATTGCACTACTTCAATCCCCTATGCATAGAAAGGCTTTTTTTTTTTTCTTTGTAAGGGGGTCAGGAGAGAGAGGGGTACATCAAAGGAATAAAAGGAACCTCTACTATACAGGTAGTTTGGATGTCAAGTACTTGAAATGGTTGCAGATTTTTAAGATGTCACATACATCCCTAAACCCATGAATAGATTGTGTAGATGCAAGAGAAGTTGTACAGAGGGCTGTAGACATTCGTAATCCACAAAAAATTCAGCATATTAGGGACCTGAACATTAGCATAGTGAGAAGTCTATGCTAAAAGCCAATCTGGGGCATTGGAAACTTGTGAGTGAGAATTGCAACACACATTTCTACATTTAATGTGCAAAGGCTCTCTGTCCACAAATACAATCTGCTTATGCAAACAGTTGAAATTAAAACCAAACAGCTGGGAATGGCGGTCCTGAGAAGATATAACCATAACAAAAATAAATCTTTCTAAACATAAAATATGAATACAGATGCAAGACAACATTGTCAGTAATAGTAAAAGGTAGAAAGAAAAGGTTTGTTTAACAAGTTTCAAGTATCATTCCAGATCTGATTTCAATCCTACTCAGAGGAGAAAATGCCCAGAGATTAGGAAGAGAACTCCAATACCAAAGTGTACTTTTAACAGCATTATGGATATTACCAACAGATCCATCTTTGCTGCAGCTACTTTTAAAATAAAAGTATGAACAGAGAAATGCATTCTTTTAATTAGCACGTGTATTAATATGTGCAACACTGTATTTGTAATTAACTAACAGATACAATGTGCATCATCCTATCCTGCACTATAACACAGCACAGCTTGTGGGGTTTTTCTTTTATATCGAAGTACAGGTCTTGCTTGCAAAATAAGGCATACCTAAAACATGATATAGACAGAGGTAACTTTGTACTCTTTCTTCCCATTCTACTTTGCTCTCCTGGGAACGATATTTATGAAAAGCTGGTCCAAGTCAAGTGGGTGACCATTACTTGCCAGACGACTAGGAAATATTTTTGACATCACATTTTTAAGATGGTCAGGAAATTTTCAGAACAAAGATGAGCAAAATATAGATGACTGAAAAATGAAGTGTTAGTGACATCAGTGCCCCCTTACAATCTCCCCCCAAATCAAAAGTATTCCATATTGCTAAAGTTCATCTTCGGTGGACCTTTTTGTAGATGACAATTCTTCTTTCTAGGAAAGCTGCTATATTCTGTTGAAGCGACTGCCTTTCTATGCTTTTGCCAATGTGCATAAGCTAGACCGTAGATGCAAGATAAAACTACATGCCTAGCCAACATACAATATCACACCAAAATCCATTTTAAAAAATTGCACCAACTTGTTATACATCTGCTCTATGCCAACAATATTGGTTTAGGTTTTTTTCATAAAAATGGGCGATATACTTAATAAAAGCAGAAGCTTGTTCATCCATAAGCAAATTTGAGGCTGATTTGTAAATTATTTGTATTATTTAATTCTAAAAAGAAACAAAGCTACTCATTAAAAAAAAAGAAACTGTTTTCCTGTATAGTGTGCCTGCAAAGCACTGCTCTGGTTTGGAGCTGGAAGTTGAAACTGTTCTTTATTTAATGAATGGGGGGAAAAACATTAACAAGAAAAACATTCTGATGAGCATATATCTGATCACCTTCTTGTTTTGTGAAAGTGGAGATTTCCATCCCAGCTGCCATACTAATCGCAAGATAGTAGTGGGCAAGTCTCAACATATATTGACAGTTTCATATTTTGATATTAACTTACCAGTAAGGAGCATTTCCATTTTAATGTAAGGATTTCTCTGATTTTCCAGACACATTTAGTGCAAATACCCTCCTTATTGATTATTCTTAGGTCTCCTAATGTATGGCTGCTATTACTTGATTTGAGTATAGTAAAATAGTGATAATGTAATAATGACAATGGAATGAATGCTTGTTGGATTTTCTTTTAAAAAGGTCCTCACTCATCTATAACTCTACAAATTAAAAAGGTCATACCAGAGTACCTGATGAAAAAGTTACGACTCCCTGCTGTGAGAATCCCCTGTATGATCAATATTTCAGGCTTTCATCCCCTATCTACAGACTACAAATATTCAGTTTCAATGGTGGAAAGTTCAGTTCTTGAAACGTGTTTGTTCACAGATGTGATTGAATTTCCTGAAATAAAACCAGAAAGTTTTAAAATGACTCTCAGAAGTACCACACCATGAAAGAGGCAAGGCCCTACCTGCGATAGCATATTTTACAGTTAAAGTTTAAAGCAGCAGATACATGTTAATGCTCTCAGACCTTAATGACCAGGACATCTCTTATTTTATGCTGAATCCAACCCTCCATAAAGTTGTACACACCAGAATTTTCTGTATTTCTATTGTTCAACAACTATCAATTACATTATGTACACTTAAAGCCTGCTAATTGCATTTCTCTCTTCAACTGCATATTTTAAAGGAGGCAATTAAGACAGGACACAAACAGAATTAATTTTGCCCTGCCAGACACTGGTAGATTTCAGCAGTCAGCATTACAAGAGTCACTGGAAACTGAAATTGTTAAACGACCAGCAGGTGTTAAGCTGGCTACGAAATTTCAACACCAACATTATTTGATTTCTGAAATCCAAAATGAGTTTGGAATCTTTCTGGAAATAAAGGAGAGTAGATAATTTTCCCACTTCTCTAGGGAGGAAGGATGCATCCTCCCACAAAACTTGGGTTCCATGAAAGTGGCTTATGATCATTCTGGATTAGAGAGGTGACGCACAACTCTCTAAATGTACTATTTGCTTAGCGTCAAGTAATTTTCTGTTCTTGTGTTCTCCTTGATGGGTTCAGTGCCTTCTAACTTCTATCTGAGGCATGAGTTGAGTGTGTAGCTGTTAGCAGAAGATGGAATAGTAGGCCTAAGGCTCTCAACCCTCTTATTGAATAAGAATGTGGTTTCAAAACCA
This sequence comes from Pelusios castaneus, assembly GCA_007922175.1. NCBI lineage: Eukaryota > Metazoa > Chordata > Testudines > Pelomedusidae > Pelusios > Pelusios castaneus. Next base: position 3,119,055 of record ML685868.1, read on the forward strand.
CACCAGTTAGCAGAATAGTTCTGCCTGATTCAGAAAGTGATGGGTGATGTAATAATAGTGGTGCATCACATGGGTTTCTGGAACTATAAGAAGCTTGTCCAAAGTTCTGTATACAGCTAATGACTGAAGAAAAAGCACTGAATCATCTTTAAAGTTTCCTTCAATTCCTATTCCAAAAACCCAACTCCAACCTGAATAGGAAAGTTGGGCTGTTCTGATACTGAATCAGCTCCCCCCCACATCAAACAGAAAAAGAAATGAAATTAGTTTGTGGGGTTTATTCTGCAAAATCTTTACTCTAGGAAGAGACTGGGGATGAACATTTTTAATGTCTTTCTAATGATCTGGCTATGTAGCAGATGGATGATTTTCAGACCACAATAGTTTGAATTAAAGGAAAATTATGGTAACTGCATAGTCCTCTCAGAGGATTAGGTAGATAGAGCAGGACCGTCTGCTCATTAAAGCAATCTCTCAACAGAGGGAAAGTGACAGCTCCTTTTCAGGAACTGAGACCCTGAATCATTATTCAGAAAATGAGGCCCAGTATTTCTGCCCGCCCTTCCTGAACAATGGAGTCAATCAATTCTGAGCTAAGCAAGCTATTTTTAAGTCTCAACTTTTGGCCAAACTTACGCTTGGAGTGAGTACAACTCTCCTATAGATAATGGGATCACATGGGTTTATTCCAGGCCCGAATGCGGCCCGTGGAGGGGGGGGGGGGGGCTTTTAGATTCTATAAACAGAGGTTTCCAACTTCTGGTTTTTTCTCATGCATGATCACCTAACTTGAGAGGCCAGAAACTGTCCTTCACTAAACTAACTGACTGGAGTCTTTTTCTTCTACCAAAAAAATCCCTCATGTCCTCAGTATTTAAGGCTGCAATGGTTAGGAGATTTATGACCAAGAAATTCCCACCCAGCTGACAAGCGTTTAAAGGAATCACACCCTTCCTTTAAAGGTATCAGACACAGTCTTACGCAGCTGCTAAGGAGTGACTTCCATAGAAAATCTATGTTCGCTAGAAGTGTTATACACTTGAAAAACAAAGGATCCTCCTTCTGTCTTCAAGGTTAATACTTCATTTTCACCCGGAGCCCAACTGACCTAAAACCTGGGAGTGAGACTGCTGGAGACTCTGAAGACTACAGGTTCTCAATCCATTTCCAACATGGAGATATCAGACAACCAGTCGCAATGAGTGATTCATCCCAAGATTCCTGGAATCCCAGGGCACTTCAAAAGGAGGTAGCACAAGTTTGCAGTGCATTGGAGAACCCAGATGCAAAAAACAAAGGAAGTCTGCTTCGGTGGCAAATCAAGACTGGGACTAGGATGTTAAACTGCCAAATTTGGCTATTTCACACCACAGGTGCTTGTGGGACCCATTTCTTTTTTCTCTACCTGCATGGAGCTCTAACTTTGAGTTTCAGGTCTGTACAAAATCTCTACAGATCACGTTGTTTAAACCTGGGATCACAAGACAGAGCACATTCAATTGAAACCGGACCAACAGATGTTCCACGGGCCATGAACCTGGCATAAATTTCAATTTTGGAACAAAAACCAGTCAAAATCATGCAGTTTTGGTTTGTGCTGCAAAACATGGCTTCTCAGAGCTCTAGACAGGACCTGCTACTTAAGAACTACTCGGTTAAGTCTGATTTTTTGGTAGTTTTTAAGTTCAAGGGGGAGGGGGAACACAACTCACATAGCATGGTGTGCTTTAACCTGAGTCCGGCAGTTGCGCCCCCAGTAACAATCAGGACGTGATGTCACAGTCACTATAAAAATAAACCACCATAATATATCATTTATCGCATAAATTAACGAACAGATGTAGAAGACGACAAAAATCAATGTGTCTGAAATACACTAGAATCCATTGCTGTAAATGGCTTTGCTTAGCGCAGGTCTATACTGATGGCAGCAAATTTACCACCATCAGTTTGATCTTTCCAGCTCAACTGAGTGGTCGCTGAGGACCTGTTCAATCAATCCGGAAGTTGATGCAGCAAGTCCACCCCCTCAAGAAGAGTAGTGCTGAGTTGAAGGGAGGGCATTTCCCTTCCACGCAGTGCAGTGGAGATGCTACGGTAAGTAAGCGTTAGGAAGTTGAAGGGAGATAAGTAAGTTGTTTTACACAGCTTGCACATCTCCCTTCGAATGCTGCCGAATTCCACGGCCAGTGGAGACCTGGCCTTGATGTTGTATGGGACAGAAATGGCCATCAGTTATACCAGTTTTCTATCATTCTTATTTGCATAATACATATTAAAGCACAGAAAAACCCATCACAAATTGGGGGCTAACATGGGCCAGCCCTCTACATAATGACTTGATCCTGAATCATTAATACCAATTGGAGTTTTCCCACTGTCGTCAGTGAGAAGAGGACTGGGCCTTAAATACATAGGACTTTGTGCACCAGTTACAGTTAAAATATACTTCGATTTAGGACTTGAGGAAAACATGTAGAGATTATTTTTGCCCACAGCTATAATGAATATAAAGCTGAGCAGTGAAATGTGCCTCCCTAAGCAGATAAAATGTTACTTATAAAAATTACACATACTAGGCTGGCCTGTCTGCCCCATGCTGTGTTGAAACTCACAGTAGCAGCAGTGTATTTAGCAGGTAATTGAGTGGAACAGCTGTTGCTAACAACAAGGACTGTTTGGGAAAGAAAGGTAGCGGAGCATAACCAAGCTAAAAGCAGATTAATGGAAGGACTCAATTGAACCAACAGACTGGGGATATATTGGAATCGAAGGGATACAATTGCCTTTACTACCATATAATGAAGATCTGTACTTAACAGTTTTAAAACGCATCTTGAGATGAATTCCTGTAACCAACTATGGACGTGAGCCAATATAATCTGACATCGCTCAGAAAACATGGGCACCTTATTTGCATTTAAATGTGCAAAGAAATTTATTATAGCTATATAAAGACACCAGCGAGTTCTTAATATATATATATATATATATATATATATATATATATATATATCGTGCTTTACTTCTGAAGGCTATATCGACACTGGCAAATTAGTTCAAATTAAGGAACTTAATTCGAACTAATTTAAGACTTGGCTACACTAGGCTTTCATTAGTTCAAATGAAGGGCTTCCTTAATTCGAACTAATAAATTCGATTATACCTTTCGAACTAACCCTTAATTCGAACTAGTTAGTTCAAATTAAGTCAATGTGGCCATGTTAGTTCAAACTAATTGCTTAGTTCGAACTAACTGGCACATTGAGCTTAATGCAACTGACTAATTCGAACTAAGCAAGAGCCCTGCATGGCACTTGCTTAGTTCGAACTAAAATTCCAGTGCAGCCAGGCTAGTTCAAATTAGTTAGTTCGAATTAACTAATTCAAACTAACTTTGGTAAGTCTAGACATAGCCGAAGTGTTTTAGTATGCATATCTATCCTCAAATATTTAACATTTTAAAAAAATATCTAACAGGCCATATTGGAGGCACCGAATCCTCTATGAAGGACTTTGGCACTAGATGCTCTTTTAACTAGTTACACACAAGCTTTACAACTCACGAGTAAGGCAACCAACCTAAAAACCTCACTCCTGCAAAGGAAACCACCGACTGACTACAACAGGACCGTACCTAGGTGTAAGGATCTGCATGTAATGACCCCTTTCATTGAAAGAGAATTGACTTGGAGTTCCTAGTCCTGCACAGTCAAGGGGTCAAATCAATTTTTCCCTTGTTCCTCACCTGGCAATTCAGCAGCAGGAATATTCTGCCTGTACTGGTAGGCAAGTTCTCGGAAGCTGCGGAGGCCACAGCAATAACATAGCACTGTGTTCCCAGTAATTCTGTAATCTGGAGAAGAAACCAGGTTGAACAAAGCATTAATTCAAGTCTCCTTTAGTTGGATGTTGCAAAAAAATGCAATGACTGTTCTGGGCATGTACACAGACAGGTTAGGAAAGCAGGATTGTGTTTAGTGTGATCCACTATTAGCTAAGTATTCCATTCAAAACAAACAAGGAAATGAAGAGACTTACCTGACAACATAAAAACTTCTCTTTGAAGCGCTAAGAGACTTTCGTTTAACATGTTTTTCCATGTAAAACCCCTGGATGCCAGGTAATCCTGAAACATGGAATGTAAAAAGTGTATTTAGAAGAGGCTAAGTGTTATCACGGTCACAAAAAGTCAAAATAGATTTTCAAAATGCATTTAATATTTTTAATCTCAATTCCTGATATTTCTTTAACCTAACTATCAATATTACCATGGTCAGATCACTCATGTCAGTACTCTCTGTTCATGATGGCCCTTTTCCTGCAAAGGCTAATGCAGATATTTAGCTTTAACCATTCAAATAGTCATGCTGCAGTTAAGCAACGGTGTAAGACTTCGCAGGACGGAAGCCTTAACATACTAGGCACGGTCCTGGTCCATTAGAGTCAATGGCAAAACTCCGATTGACTTCAGCATGGGCAGGATTTCACCCCATATCCTTGGCAAATGATAACATGGATCATGGTAAGGTGTGTCATATTTGGCATATACTTTAAACTAAAAGTAACTTGAGAGGAAAAAGACTAATAAACCTAACTTTATAGTTTTTTAATTAATCAATCTTTTGGACATTACACTTTTTATAGACTTTAGGAACTGATTTTTCTAGCAAGTGCATCATTACTATTCATAAAGCTGTAACAGCTGTTTGGTAAATGTATCTGAATTCCAGAAGGTGTCTATCGGTCATTTAATTTCAAAGTGATTTCTCTGGTGTTTAACTGTTGCCACATCTTCATGAGAGGCGCAAACTGGAGAAAATCTCTGTGATTATAGAAAAAAAGTGATTTTTCTACTTGTTTGGGGAAGAAGGAGATGGGGGAGAGGAGTGCTTAGAACATCCTGCAGTATAGAGATTTGAACTAGATTTGCATCTGTCTGGCACAGAAACTGAAATGGCCAAAAGATGAACCAGAAATAAATTTAATACTTCTGCCTGGCCACTTGCAAAGTGAGTTAAGTTTTATTCTTGGCTGGTTCTGCTGAAAGCTGAAGGACTGTTTAGTTGGCCTTTCAAAGGTCATGACCCACTTGTGGCATGCCTAAAACTGCCGACCAGGACACAGCCCTATTATAAAGATTGCCAGATGCATCATTAGTGAACATATCCAGAAATATGTTTAATAGAACCAGGTTAGTCCTGGTGCATAGCAGATGTCACAGCAATGCAATGGGCCAAAATCCACTACCATTCATCATCCAGGAATCTAGTGCATTTCAGGGTACAATATGAAATCCGTGTGTGTGTACGTACAAGTACATACACACACAAACTACCCTCCACGTCTAAATCGGGGGTGTCAAACATGCGGCCCGTGGGCCAAATGCGCCCTGCGAACCTCTTCCATCTGGCCTGCGACTGCACTCCATGGAACCACATTCTCCCTAACAGAAAGAGAGAGAGAGAGATCTTGCAGACCCAGCACTCCGCAATGCCGCAAGAGCGTCAGGTCTCACAACATCATAGACAGCTGGGTATGTGAGACCAGACTCTCTCCTGAACAGAGAGAGGTATTGCAGAGCGCAGTTTCTCATACACAATGCTCCGTAATGCTCCGAGAGTGCCGCAGTATTTTGATTTATGGTATGTATGGCCCTCTTGAAGTATATTTAAGTTAAATCTGGCCTACCATAGCGAAAGAGTTTGACACCCCTGGTCTAAATTCTTAAAAATGTATTTGTACATAAGGTATGTACATTATTTCACACCGCTAGCCTGCTGGGTGACACTGAGTAAGTCACTTCATTTTAGCTTGCCCATCTGTAAAATGGGAATACCACAACAGTACATCAGAGCATGATATTATTGTTATACACAGTAGAAATCTACTCATTAGGACATAGTTACTGTCCATTGTGTCATCTCCTGTATTCTTCTTAAAGAGATATACCGACATGAAAGGCTGAGCACATTCCTGATGTCCTTATTCAATCCCAACTCACTTTGTGTTTGAAAAGAATATTTAATTGAGTAAGAGTTAATGGGTTAGGCTTATAATGTTAAAGTAATGCTAAATTTGGGGGCCTGAGGAAGGTGCTACTAACAGAATACAACACAAGAAATTTGAGTTAAAAGTAATGTTAGCTGTGCTTGGACACTATCTGGATCACCAGACAGAGAATGAACAAATATCATTCAGTTGCCGAGGGACCTAAGCACAAAGGGATGGATCAAGGAGAAGAGTCTTTCCTTCTGGATTTCTTGCTTTCAACAATTGGTCTGTCACAGACTCAATGTTACATGTTTTCATGCTCAATCTCCAACACATATTTTTAAAGATACCTTTAGAATATCCGACTCATAATGGTTGTTGTTTAAGATTCCATCTAAACACTTGTCACCAAGATTTATTTCTGTTAAGAAAAAGAGGGCAAGTTATCTTTGGTTTGCATTTTCTAAATAAAGTTCTTCTCCTGTAACAAAGATGACTTTCATGAACATAGTCTATGAATTTACTCAAACACATATTAAGGCATATCAGGTAACATCCCAACTTTAGGCATCCAAGCCTAGGTACCAAGCTCCGCACCACCCACTACAGTCCATAGGATCTGATGTTACTCAGCACCTATTAACAATACAGTAACAAGTAACCCATTAACTGTGACTGCGACTACACATTTTAAAGGTAGAGTCTAAAAGTTCTTTAAGTTGGTAAGATTCTTCTCCAACATTTTAAGATCTGGCTCTTAATACTCTTATGTTGATTTATATGTTTTTCTCTTTAGCCTGAAATGTTGCAAGATTTTCTTTAATACCCAAGGTGCTATTTGTAGTCAGAGAAGTAATTTGCTAGGTTGGTGTGACATGTCAAAGCATTAAAACATCCAAATGCTAAGAATTACACATTTCAAGGGCTACATGACAACATAAATCCCCTCTCTTCTTCTGTTCCATGACTGTGCTAAACCCTAATCTGAACTACTATATTACATGTAAGTTAAAAAATTAATCTCTGCAAAACCCAGGTCATTGAGATATTATATGCAAAGGAGCTAAGGACAATACAATGATTCTCCCAGCATACCACAGAATGGTGCCAAGCAGCCAAAACATGCCATCCGAGTACAGCCCCAGTACAAGTGACAGAATGGTTGTAGACAAACGGTGCCTGTGAACACAAAAAAAAAGCCACAATCAATCCTACGCCCTGACCACTGTCAGTGTATATCGATCTTACAAAGCAGCACAGTAAACCAAAGCTCCCAGGGTTTTACACAAAACACTGCATGATTATCTAATACAAATTTCTGTCAACTAATACACGTTGCTCTATCAACATGACAACGAAGATTTAATCTTCCATCCATGCTGTAGTTGAAAAATGCTAATATACTTCAAAACAATTTGCATTAATTGTGCTTAGTAGAAATATGGGGAAAAAACAACCCTCCCCCCTTAAATAAGTTCCACAAAAACAGGAAGACCCTTTCTTACTGTAACAGCACATAAACCAATATAGTCAGAATGTTTTCTCAAATAAACCTACGATTAGCTGTAAGAGAAGAGCCTCAACTTCGTATTTAGCATAATAAAATTTACTCACATTGCTGAGGGGCAATATTGGGATTTTGTTCACGCTCTGCTCTTCGGTCTGGCATTGGCTGAAAACAGCATGTGCATATTACGTGACTTCCTTGAGAAGGGCAAACATATTCCTGGACAGCTAGATTGAAAGAAAAAAAAATCAAAGAATTATATAATACTGTATCACAATATCAGTGATCATTATACAGAAACACACACGTGGGCACACACACACCCCAGTATCCAAGGAGCTGAGGAACTTGACACTTAACAGTATCATTACACCTTAAAAACTTTTATTGAATACAAGAAAATAAAGTAAGAACCTAAAAAGAGCCAATGGCACCTAAACAGTGTATTTTGGGCAACACAGCTGTAAGCTCTCTCTTTAGTTTTCTGCTTGTACATTTGAGTATATACATCTCTCATCATTTATACACATGCCGACTATAGAGCTGACAGATCAAAGCCAATGAGTGATTTTTTTCAATCAGCTCTGAAACAGCTTGAGAACTTTTTGATGCCCATAGGCGGGCTTAGCGGGTGGGTAGTGCAGGCAGCTGCCCATGGCCCCACAGGGGAAGGGGCCCCACACTGCTGCAACTTTAAGGATTGCCCCTTTAAGGATCCCGGCTGCATGCACGTTCCACATGTGCAGCAGCTGGAGAACGAGGGTGAGCAGCAGCCAGGCCATAGCTAGCCAAGGGTGGGAGTGCTGTGTGGAGTCTGCAGGGAGAAAAGGGGGTCAGTGGGAGGCTACAGGGGGGCGGGGGTGTGGGAGGAGGCCACAGGGTGTAAGGGAGTGGGGGAGGCTGCAGGGAGGAAACGGCAGCCAGTGGGGGAGCTGGGAGGCCATGGTGGGGTCCCTGGTGAGGATGGGGGGGGAATGTCAAGGGTGGGGCCCCCACATTGAGTTTTGCCCCAGGCCCCAAATCCCTAAGACCACTTCTGTTGATGCCATTTTGATTTTGACAAAATCCTCAATTCTATTCACCAGCAGCAAAATCAAGACTGTCAACCCATAAGATGAAGAATAAAAAAACGACAACATTTCAGATCAATCTTACACCCATCAGGTGACGTTCTACAATTTACTTCCTTCCCTGGGAAATCCTACACAACCCTAGTAGTTAGTGGAGTATTTACTACCCTAACCAGAGTCATCTACAGTCACCTTGTGTTCATTACAACCCCTGCAAAGCTTTGAACCTTCAGCACTGGTAACTCCGTTGTAAGTCTACCTTTGCACTAGGCCCTTTGGCTGAAATTCACTGACACTCACATTTTTCTATACTCCCACAAGGGGACAGAAAATGGGTCCCCTCAGTTATAACATACAGATGTTGAAAGACAGAGTACACACTATTTGTTAACTAAATAGGAAAGGCTTGATTTAGCTCCCATTAGCCCAGGAAAGTCATCTTCACATCTCAAGACTCTACGAAAGAGGCTGACTTTCATAGCACCCCAAGAAAGTGTCCTTTCCTCATAAGTGGTGTACATGTTTCTCAGTGTCCCAATACCACGTTAACAAGAAGCTTTTCATCACACTGACTTGCAGGGAAGTTGGTAGACGTCGATGGTGCATCTCCCAATGCCTGCAGTCCTCCTGCTTCCCCCTCTTGACCTGGGCAAGGAACTGGCTGAATGGAGTGTCGCCGATATCCTGGGCACTGTCTGCACACTATATAAGGCTGACTGAAAGGATGGACAATCAGGTTACTGAATTTGCTATGAATAGTTTCCAGAGTGGATAGATACATCAAGCTATTTGTTCCTGGTTTTATAAAGCGTCGGCCTAAGCCCAGAAGTTAAAATCTCCAGTTTCCTGAGGTGACAATATACGGAATCTTTTAAGTTCAGCCACACAGAGCAATGACGCTAAGGACTACACTCCTAGTTCCTCAAATTGGAAAGGGTAAAATAAAGAGCCACAGTTACTCTATAATATTTCAGGAATATTTAAAGTATTTTTAGTTCTAGAAGTGAGTGCAAGTTAGCTCTAGATTGTTATTTACATTGCACCTGCCAGGGCACTGGATGCTTTATGGGACATACGAATGACAGAGCTTGCTTTGGCTTTCAATCCAAGAAGGGGTGGGATCGGGGAAAGGAGGACAAAAGATTACAACAGTATGCAGTAACTTGGGGCCAGATCCACCTTCTGTTCTACTCCATCTCCTTGGCACCACTTTGGTAGCAGAAACGTGGCTTAGCCAGCCAACTGGGAATTTCTCCTGGTATCTGGGAATCCTTCTGTAAAGCATTCGCTGCTCAACGCCACCTACTGCTGGACCTCTAATGGAGAGGGCATGCCAGAGGCAGAAGGCAGGGGCTGTACAATGGTGATCTTTAACTTGTGCCAAGCCTGAACCAGCTCCCTTCTGGGCAGACAGGTGTCTTTGAGTGATTCAGATAGAGCTCTGACACATATGAAGGTAGAGCTCTTAACTCTGACTACAGCTAGATGGGTTTTTATAGAGTTAAAACATTTCTTTTGATCTGAAGAATTTATTTCAATAAATTAATTCAAATTTATTTTGCTGCTTCTTTGTTACTTAAACATAAACCTCAAATAGTTTTCGAATCCGGTGGGTTTGAAATGATGTAGAAGATTATAGGATTAAAAGAGTTGTGAATAGGGAGAAGTCAACTGAAGGAGAAGTAGTGGGAGGATGTGGAATATATGCATGGAGTACAGAGAGCGAGAGAGAGATTGACTGGCACAGGGATGGGTGTGGTAGGAGAACAGTGGGATGAAGGTGGAAACAAAAAATAACAGCAATGATATGAAATGTTACAAGAGTCTGGAGTTCAAGGGTCTAACGAATAATGAAGTCAACAACCATCAGTCTTTATGGGCTTCCTCTGGGCCAAAGGGGAGTCAAGTACCTGAACCCACACCTGATGCCATCTTGCTACTGCAGCTGTTCCTGGTCAGTGGGAAAGTCCAGGGACATAAGGCCCCTCATAAGAAAGAATAGACAAGGATGACAAATCCAAAGATGCTCTGATAATGATCATGAAAACAAACTGCCGGGGTTCGAAGTGAGGGATGAATAAAGATTAAACCTGTTTTATAGATGGCTGCAATTAATAATGCAGTGCTCTAGCCTGGTTTGAGATTGCGGGCACTCTGACCTGAAGCTAAGTCAATGCACATCTTTTTAAATGAATATACCTGATATCTGAGGATTCACTATCGACATCTGACAGCTCCAGCAGATCCTCTGAACTTCCTTCTTCATCGGAAAATGACCTTCGCACCTTTGGCTGCAGCATGTCTTGAGTAATTTTGTTTCTGGCATCCATGCTACGTACATCCTCTTCATTACGACACTTATCTGTAAAAGAAACACAATTAAGAATGTGAAGAAAAAGATAGCTACTTAAATCAGTTATTCCAGAGCAAAATCACCACCCCCACTGTGCAAGTTTTTAAACAATGTATACAGTATTTATGAATATTTGATTACACTATTTATAGCTAATATATTATATTCTAGAAGTTCATTTAGTTGACATTTTATGACATCACAAGCACAGAGTTCTGAGTTCTGGTTACAGCTCTGATAATGGCAGCGTATGACCTTGGGTGATGCAGTTAAGATGAAGGGTTTTCAGGAGCAGGTGCTGAAAGTTAGTTTAAATTCAAATTCGGGCATCTTAGGGGCTTGTTTTTTCAGAAGTATCTGACTTTAGGAAGTCTCATCTCTCAGTGCCTCTTTTTGCTAATATCTCCCTCCCTCACAGGATGAATTTAGCTTCACAAAACCCGTAATATTAAGTGCCTTCATATCTAGTGTTATAAAAAGGTTCCTACAATAAATTACTTTCAATTCTCAGGCATTTGAGTAGTACACTTTATTCTGACATACTAGCTGGCTGTTGGTTCTTTCTCCGTCATGGCAAGAGGAGAGCAACTGGGAAAGTAGTAAGATGGCCAAAGGAGATTTGATAGATAGAGAGCTTTTTCTGTTTTTATTTACCTATTTCAAACAAACAGAATGCTTAAGTATATTAAACACACTTCCAACTTGCCTGGATGCTGGATCAGATAAGCTTCAACTAAGTTATTCAGTATATGGTTCTTACAGATACGTTCAACTGGACAACGGCAAGTTGGACAGAGAGAAGATCGTTCCATCCACCCTGAGTAGCAGGCAGCACAAAAGGTGTGCATGCAAGGCTGTAAGCTGGAAACACAAACATGTTTATGCCACAGAAATAATGAGAAATGCTAAGACTCAAAACAGGCCTTTTACATATGCTTTACAAAAGTACGTAAAAGCGTGGTCCTTGGATGTCTAATCGAGAAATACCACAAAGAACTTTACATAATGATTTGTAAGAATGTAAGTAGTCTGTGTTTGCACTAGTTTGAGTTCTGTGAAGATCTGTTTCACAAGGGGCAAGTACTACTCAAAAGATTTGAACTGGTGACCGCATTCCTGTTACCCATCAGTTGACAGATGTTTAGCAATCTACTGGAAATTAGTGGATAATCTCAGGATTTAGTAGATTCTAGAAAGTATGTTTACAACATAAAGTAACCCACATTCACAATTAGCATAGTAAGTCTTGTCAGAGACCAAGGATTTAACGTGAACGGGAGCAGGAATCATTCTATTATCCATCCACAGACCACTATGCTATTCACCTTGCACCTTTTGAGTACTGAAGGACACTGCTTCATTTTGTATGTCAACATTAATAATTGTTAAATTACTTTTAAAACAAGTCCCCTATAATTTTGAACCTTTTCCAAATATATTCGGATGCAAAGATGCTCACCTTTCCTATACCCAAATGGGAAAGCATCCATTAAAATCACACATTTCAACAGACATCTCATATTCAGTTTGACCTGCTTTTCTGGCTAAGCTATCTGATACATTCCACTTTATTTCAGTCTCGTGGGAGAAAGCTGGATAACTAGAGTTTTCCTATCAGAAAATGGTAATGTTGATTAAAAGAAGCGCCAAAGAAAAACACTACTACCCAGCTTTCTACGCCCAAGGCATTGTAGGATGGTGAACACTTTCACCTTTTTTTTTTTTTGAAAGTCCCAGCCCAAATCAGCTAGGCAATTGTTCAATTCTGTATGGTGGTGGAATTGTACATGTAAACCCTGGTGTGTGTTTTTTCTCTCTCTCACTCTCACACCTCACAAATTCGCAAGAGAAACCAATAGCATACAAATGGCAAACAAGCCCCCACTACTCCAAACAGCAGCTATTGCGCTCTCTATATCGAGTCCCACATAATTACAAAAGCTTCTTTCTAACTGTATGCACCTCACACAGTCATGTAGCAATTCCTGGCAGATAATGCAAGTGAGTGTTTCTTCCATTTTGTCTGGTTTCACATTTGCTGTTTTTGCACCTTCAGATCCAGCTTTAATTATACATTCACTTGGAGGTGTCATCTGAAGAGAGGGACTAGCATTCTCATCTGCAGAGAAGACATATCTCAGTGTTATAACAATGCATGAAATTGGACCATGGTGCCACAATCTTCCTCTTTAATGTAACTTAAGCCAAATGCCATGCACTTTGATTCATATGTGCTTCCATCATTAGTGCTGGATAATGAACATCAGACGATATCCCCTCCTTTGCAGACTGATCTCTGCTCATTCTTACAGACACAGCCCTTATTTTCACTTAGCCAACACCAGAATAGCAGGAAGCCTGGAGCAGCTCTAAAATCAGCTGTCTTTGGTCCTTATAAGTCATGCTTTGTGAACAGAAAACATATTTGCACTCCCTGTAATAGAGGCCTCAGGGCATGTGTTTTTTAAAACCTGATTGCAATACAAAAAAACAGTGTTCTGAATAAAGTTTCATATGCCATTTACACATATCCTTTAAAGCCCGTTTGGGTTTAATAGGAGTGCATTTTGGACTCACTTCACATCAGTAGAGAAAAGAGTAATAGTCTTAAACTTTCATAAAATATAGTTAGAGTCTTGGATTCTAATCTAGACTGAAACATGAACTGCCTACTGCACTCTGGTAAGCCATTTAACACCCGTGTTTTTCAATTAACCCAATGGAATTCTGTGAAGAGTTAATAAGCTGTCCATATTTGTAAATGGAAGCGTCTGATTATGTTACAGAGCATCAGGTTTTGGGCTTTTTTTTCAAATCGCTTTAACAAAAGATCAAAAGAGAAGCCAACATCATAGGTCACATAATTCTATAATATACTAGCCTCCTTTTATTTTCTTCTTTGCAGGTTCCAAGTCCTCTTCCTCCTCCCTTTGAGGCTCTGATGTACAAATTTCAGTTCTCTCATTATCAGTGATATCTGAAGGGAGAGTGGAAGTTTCACTAATTGCATACGACTGTGCTTGTTCTTCGGGTGATGCTCCTGGACACGTAGATTCTAGAGTGGGGAAAGCAGACACAGGAATTAAAAACAGAGGACTGTGATCCTGCAAAATGAAAGCACAGATTATTAACAGATGAGTAAGAAAAGGGAACAATGAAGAAAAACTATGATATCGCCCATCACACATACCTATTCCAATTTAAACATCATTGGAATGAGAAAAGACCACATCAAATAACGTATGGGCATAGTTTGTACAATTATATGGTGCATCATCTGTCTTAGTTTCCTCAATGTGCCTGATTATTTTGAGAATCTGTAAAGAATCTGGTACAGAATCTGTAAACATCCTCCATCTAAAGAGAAGTGCTTATAATTCATTCATAAAAATATGCTCCATGCCAATACTTGGTAATAAAGATTCAGTCTTGCACTGATTTTATTCTCTCACACACACCTACACACACAGCCTCCTTCTACATATGTAACCTACCAGTGAATTTAATTTAATTTAATCTAACCATTTAATTTCCTCCCACTCTGTAACTTTCCTATCTTCAAAGCGTCTGACGAAGTGGGATTTTCTCCCACAAAAGCTCATGCAATTAATAAATCTGTTAGTCTTTAAAAGTGCCACAAGACTCTGTTGTCTTTCTACCAGTGAAGTGATTGAAGAGGTTGGGGGGAGCACAAACAATATGCAGAGTACATGAAAATTAAGGCATGTTTTCAGCAATACTTGGGAAGTATTTAATCTGACAAATAGAACAAAAGACATGTATTTATAAGATGTTAATGATGTTCTCAGACGTGATCCCCGCCAGTTTCTCTGGAGACCCATTCTAGCTACTCAACTGCTACCCAGTTTAACCAAGTGAAAATCCATGCTCAGACTCTTTTTTCCAGTTTATCAAATTACATAACCATAGGCTGCCTCCTGACTTTCAGTGTATCCTCAATTTTATGTGCATCTATACTGCACTCTGCCTCCTGACCCACTCCATGCCCAGATTGCTAAGCATATCAAATACTGCAGTCTCTGGTCACAGTTCTGGCTTTGATTAAACTAGGTAGCAGGTAGAATGGGTCCCCAGAGTAACTGGGGGGGGGGGGGAAAATCACATCTGGGAACATCATTTACATCTTCTAAATAAGTGTCTTTTGTTCTTTTTGTCAGATTAAATATCATGGTAGTCCCTTCTAACTTTAAAAATCTCTGAATGGGAGGAAGTGAATTGGTGAATGGCAGCAGCAACAGCGAGGATTAAAATGGCTTCTCAGACAGCAACAGCAGGTGTGCAAATATTCAGGTATAGTTAGCTTTGTGATGTGATCTGTATAGGTTCGGTACGTTTACAATGCAGCTTGGTGGGGGGAAAATATCCACAACAGCTGCATCTAAATTCCAAGATTGTGAAAACTACAAAATTAAAACACTTATTGATTGAAATACATTTTCTGTGTCCTTTAATACACACAGTTCTCACAAAAGCCTCTCCGAACCACTAGGATTAACCCTGAGATGTTCTTATGGAGCAAGTTATTAAATTAACTATTTATGAGGTGCCTTGACTTGTAATTTTACACAGATGTTGATCATTAATCTCTTACTGTAGAGGATAAAATGATAGTGTGTTAGGATTTAACAAAAGAGTCATAATTTCCAAGGCATCAAGCTTACAAACACTGCACACAATTCTTACCAGATGCTGAAGGATTATCCTGTTCAGCAGATGCCCGCTCGATAAGAGAGGTAGAAGAAGCATTAAAGAGGTTAGATGTAGAAGTAGATGGCTGTGGTTCCTCATAGCAAGACTGAGTGGCTGGCAGTGATGAGGTAATTTGGGTTTTATCATCACTTCTTCCTGTATTTGAGGTATCTTTGGTCAAATGGCATGTATTATCTATGTTAGCTTCTGTAACAGAAAAGGGAGTGGAAAGAATGTCTCCAAGGCAATCAGAAAAAGGTCATGGCTTCAACAGAGTCAAAATTAACAGGATCTGAAGGAATTAAGCTCTCTTAAAAAGGCTGTAATTAGTCACAACCACTCATCTCCCTTTCTTGGTCTTGAACTAATAGTTTTACTTACCTAATGATTCTTGAGTTGAATCTTGTTTTGCATTGAAGGATTCATAGAGATAAGCAACATCTGAAAGGACAGAAAACAGTTGACAGAAATTTGATTATAATTTTCAAAATGTTTTTATTTCTCTCGCTCTCACTCTTGCCAACTCCTACCCACAGGTGGCTGCTTCCCAGAATGCAGAGGGCAAACAGGAAATTGCTGTTATCGCCAATGTTAATATTGCTGCTTAGGACCTAATTATGTATAGAACAGCTAGATCTGTTCTTTTCAAATGAGCCAAATAGTTTGGTGTGAAATTTAGTTTGTGCCAACCGTAGAACTGGAGGTTTAAACATTTCCTAACCCTAAATTCTGCTGTGTGTCAAGATAAGCGGCAACGACCCTTACTAATACTTCTGTAATGAATGGTCTCTTCAGAAGGCTGAGAGATGAGCTAACTGTTCATAAATTCAATTTTTTTATATAAATTTTCCTTTTAGTTCATTAGAGAGTTTAAAGTTAAATTCCACATGACACTTTAAGCCACTACCCCGATGCTATTCATAGACTAACCCAAAACCTACTTACCGAACAAATCAGATCAAATTCTTCTCTTCCCCAGCCTACAAGAACTCTCCAGCTCCCTGACAGTGCCCCAGAGATACCATTATCTCCCTTTGCTTTTTTATCCTCAACCATTTAGGTCCTTCCAAAACCTGCTAAGTCTGTTCTGTGACCACTTTTACTTGCAAAGGACTAGACAGGATTTTCTTTAGTCTGCTTCAGAATTGCTTTAAAACAAAAAACAAACAAACAACCCACCTAATTTCAAGCAAGGGGATAAAAAAAATCAGGACTGAGAATTTTAACTGAATGATAGGCACTAATTCACCGAGCTGCCCCGTTCAAATACATTTGAACGAAAAAAACCGAATACCTCAAAACAGGGGTAGATAATTATTTTTTGTCAAGGTCCAAATTTCTTGATCAAAGTATAGTAAAGGTCCAGACTCCAGAGAAAATAATAAAAAACAATCACAATAATAAGTAAATAAAAATATTTTGTGGTCTGTTCAAAAACTTCCAGTGGTCCAGAGATCTTCTGTGTTCTGCCTATTGACTACCCTGCCTCAGAACAAGCCGTGCTATTTTGGAGCAACAGGGTAAACGAGTTTGTCAACTAATATTGACTACTACAGTGAAATCCCCAAAAGATGATCTACAAAAGAGATAGGGGATATAGAAATATATATTTAGAGTATGTGCATATGTGTGTCTGTTTCCTGTAAAACTGACATCCCAAATGGATGATAAATCCAAATTCTAAAAACGGGTGGTGAAGTTATAAGAGACAATTCAAGTTCCAACAGTTATCTGAATCTAAAATAAACTGTGGACCAATGGTTTACAGATTTTTCCTGTTGTGGAACATGAATTCTAAGACCTCTTGACTGTATTACACTTTACCCAAGTTTCGGGCACCAAATTCGTCTGCATTTTTATCTCGGGTTTTAATACCATACCCGTCACGCAGTATCTGAGTATCTTCATTGTAATTCCTCAGCATATGACAGCATAGTCACTTGTTACTCTCTCAATCTCCCCACTATAAAATTTCATTTCAGGAATTTTCATTCCTGTTTTGTCTGCAATAGCTAGAATTTAGTATTTAAAATACCTATACCTTTCATTTATAAGAGAAACTTCTGAAAACTGAACATTTTTTATTAAATTAACAAATGCTAAATACTTTACAACTAATTTCATGGCACTAGGTTGGGACCAAGGGCTATGTCTACACTTGCACTTTTAAGTCGACTTTAACTAAGTCAACTTAAAGTCGACTTAGTTAAGTCGACTTAAAGTCAACTTAAAGGGGAACTTACAAAGTCGACCTAGGGGGACCTTGGGCAGGTCCATGGTGGTGGTGGGGGGAACCCCTTGTGTGCATTGGGGCAAAGAGGGACAGGGACCCTGGCAGGGCACAGCCCTGTGTGTGATGCTGTCTGGATTAAGGGAAGCATTTATGATATTATTTTCTATCCATATATCCTAAATGCTATAATCCATAGGAACTATGTCATGTTTGGTATCAATAGAAAGGTAGTAATTTGCTGGGAATGATTATATAGTTTATGTCTAGGAATTCTATTTCAATTAGAAGTTAGCTTAGTTAGGAATTTGGTGTTATATCTATACTTTAACTTGTATGAATCTGTGTAAATACCTGAGAGAGGCGGGTGTATAAAACCATTGTGTCCTTAATGTTTAGGAATTTTCCAGGTAGAATGGTCCCAGGGAGTAAACTGATGAGCCATTAAGGACACAATGCTTGTATTCCTTATGTCCTTAATGGCTCATCAGGTTACTCCCTGGGACCATTCTACCTGAAAAATTCCTAAACATTAAGGACACAATGCGTGGTGACATCCTGTCTGGGGCGTTCCCACAGAATCATACAAGTTAAAGTATAGATATAACATCAAATTCCTAACTTCTAACCGAAATAGAATTCCTAGACATAAACTATATAATCATTCCCAGAAAATTACTACCTTTCTATTGATACCAAACATGATATAATTCCTATGGATTATAGCATTTAGGATATGTGGATAGAAAATAATATCATAAAAGCTTCCCTAAATCCAGACAGTGTCACACCCTGCCCACATGCCCTGCCCTTTGGGGGGAATGCCAGGCTCGCCCTGTGCCCTCCCGCCCCCGGCAGGGAGGGCATTGGTGTAGTCCTGGGGTAGCCCTAAGTCGATTTAGGGCTACCTCAGGGCTACACTGGCTTAATTCAAGTTTAAAAAGTCAAATTAAGCCTCAAGTCTAATGAAAAGGTGGTTTAATAAAGTCAACTTAATTTTCCTTAAGTCGACTTAATTTTCCTTAAGTCAAGTTAAGCAGCTTAAGGAAACTGTAGTGTAGACGCAGGATAAATTAAGTCGACTTAAGCAAGCTTAAGTCGACTTAATTTACCAGTGTGTAGACAGCCAAGGAGACTTGGCTTCTATTTCTGGCTCTGCCAATGACACACTTCATGACATTTGGCATGTCTCTTGACTCCATTTCTCCTCCCAGACCTCCTCTGCCTTGTCTAATTAGCTTGTTAGTTTTTCAGGGCAGGAACTATTTCCTACTAGGAGTTTGTATAGAACTAGCACCATTAGCCCCATTCTCAGTTGAGGCCTATAGATTCTACCATAATACAAATAAGTAATAATGATGAGATGATAACTCGAGAAAGTCCCCAAAACCAAGAAAAATTTGGTTTTAATATTAAAAAGTGACTTGCTCTAGCATTCACTGAGTAGCTCTATTCTCACCATCTGATATTCCTTTGTAACCCCTACGTCTAGCCAATGCCATAAAAAAATGTCTGCTTACTGTTTTCTGGCTCATTCTTCCTGTAAACAACATAGATCACATCCCCAGTCTGCAAAGGGCATGTCTGCTTCTTAACCACTTTCAGTTTATTAATTACTGTTCCATTAGTGCTGCAAAGAAAAAGACAGTTATTAAACCCAAATGCTTTCATAATTACCACAGGGAGAAGGAGGAGGGGGAAAAAACAGATTCTAGCAGAGGAATTAATTTGAATTTAAAAAAAAAAAAAATGTAGCCAAGATTAAGAGAAGCCAGATAACTGAATGGGAAAAATCTGCCCTGCAGGGCTGTACTGCAGAGTTGCTAAGGACCTCATTGAAAGTTTTCAGCTCCTGGTAAGGAAACATGTGACTAATGGCCAGATGATGATCCCTCACATTTGGAGACTGGTTCAAAATGATCAGAGAATTGTTCCCTGTGGAATGAACTACAGCTAAGATAATGGAATACATGAAGGGACAGAAGTAGTACAATATCCAAGGCATCTATCTGAAAGTGCTAAATTACAGTTTTAGGGTTAACATCGACAGGAAGGACTCTCTTGTAAACTATTTAACAGGTAGAACCACCCAATTTCTTTACAACCAGGGACCCTATGCTGGTGCTTTTTTGTCCTCTCAGATGTTTAAAGTTCAAAATGCCAAAGGCTGCAGATGGGAAATGATTCTAGTTATTAGTCTGCTCAGTTGTTTTATTTATTTGTGTTACAAAATGAATTGCGGGAATTAGTGTGGTCTTTTTCTAAGGCCTGTAAGTTTTCTCCATCACACTGTCCAACTTCTGCAGTCTGTGGATAACTGGATCAGAAGGAATCTGTTTCCTGTGATGTTTACCTCAACCCTTTCTAACATGTGGCAAACCAAGCGCTCTCAGTCCTGCACTTCAGGTTGTGGCACACAGCTGAGGCACAGCTTCCCCACCTCCAACTCCCAGCGTTATGGATCCCCAGTTCCTCCTGTCCTGGGGCTGGACTCTCCACCCCTCTGGGGCCCTGAGGTCCATCTGGGCAAGCTTGCCCTGACTGCCTGTACTTCTTAGGTGCTGGCAGCAACAGCTACTGGTCAGCTCTCCTCCACTCTTCTTTGCTCTGTTCTCCTTTACCCACAAACTCCACTCCTACCTCCACCTCCAAACCTAAACTCCCGCACTGCCTGGCTGCAACAGGGGCTTTTCACCTTCTACCCGTAACTGGAGTCAGGTGCTGCAACTGACTCCAGGTGCCTTAATTGGCTCAAAGCAGCCCTGCCCTAGCTACACTGGGAACAGGGCTTTGCTAAGTCATATCTGCCCTCCAGCACCCTCCCGTAGCCCTCAGGTCTGACTCCATCACACTCAATAAAAAGTTAATAGGAGGGAAGAACATGTACATGCACTTACATGGAGTTAAAAGTCAGTGCTTGATAGAATCAATCTGAAATAGAAACAAACTTCAAAACAACCTTATCTGAGGTATTAATTTGGCGACATCGGTGCATAGCACGGCCAGCTAAATATCTAATGATTTCCGTCTTCACTCATTTTTGGGATGTAACATTTCATACAGTAGTTATGAGTGTTATAAAATCAAGTCAAATTATAGAAAAATGAGTAATTTCAGCTTTATTGCAATAAGAGCATTTTAAATGGTTCACAGAATTAAAGAAGTTCAGATTTCTGCCATTCAAGAACCTCAGCAACTAACACCGTAAGTAAAATGAGGCGCAAAGAATACTGGGTTTTTTTCTTGTCTCTATTCCAAACTTTGGTACTATAAACCTTTACTGCCATCTTGTGGATGAATTTATCCATTAAGGCAAATGATGAAATTAGCATGGCCGCAGATGAGCAATTTTTGTGCAAAGCTTCTCCTCTTCCATCTGCCCACAGATACACATCTCTTGTTTAAGATACAAAGGGAAAAAAAAAAAAATCTCATCCTCAATAAAAAAAATCAAAGTTTTTGCTACACATTAAAGAAAACTGAATGCAGTTAAAGTTAGATCTTAGCCAATAATCGGTCAATCAATCAAGACAGTAATTCATATATAGGAAGTTGTAGCATTTCTCTGTGTGTCATATCCAGATTCAGGCTCTAACCAGAGAAGTCTAACAGTGTCGGGCTATCACAAAATGGATATTTTTTTTTTTATATACAGACATGGAAAACGGCTAAATTTACATATTAATGAGGCATTACAAATCATTGCACTGTAAGTGAAGCAGAAAGTAAGTCCACCAGCCTTTCCCTGGGATTCTCTACTAAACCAATGCCAGTCTCCTGTATTGTTTTGGAGGAAGAGGAGAAGTAATCTCTGCTATCACAATATATTTTGCATAAAATGGAAACCCAGGTCATAAAAGATCCCACGTCACTTTTCTTAAGACTAGAGATATAAATCTCTGCATCTCGGCCCAATTCCAATTTGGTTAAGGTACAGCGGTGGAAGCGATCTCATATTATTCTGCCAGTGCACCTCTTTGCTATGAAAGGACCAATCCTAATATTAAGAGGGTAGTTTGTCTATTTATTGCAGGCACACACGCACAAAAACTACCCAAAGGAGGAAAGGGAAAGACCCTTCAAAAGTCAACCTCAATCTCATCAGTTGCTTTTGAATTTTTCTTAATAAAAGGAAGAATTAATTGCTTTTTCCTAGGGCAAGCCAACTGTTCCCTGAATATAACTGATAAAGTAATCTAATACAATACTGTCTCTTCTAACAAACGCCAAGAGACTAGCTAAGGTATTTGGGGAGGTATCTGGGGGGGGGGAGGGGGAAACCAGCTCTTGAAGCAGATTCTACTGAACCCAGAGTAAGCTATCAATACCTGCTCTCTTGCCTGTTAATTCAAGTAGTTATAAAATTATAAAGTTCTCAACTCATCACCTCACAAGTGAGGGGAAGTCTAAATCCTTTCCAAACTGGATCAGAATCATTCTGTCTGCAACAACTCAGCATGCCAGCCAACAGGTGAGGAGCTAATGCCACAAACTGTTTAATATTTTAAGATTTAACTGCAACACAGGAAGAGAGTCCACTCAATTGAGCTGCCCCACACAGGCTGCTGCATTCCTTTTCAAGCAGAAAAAAATCTGAGCTTGACTCCAGCTGTTTCTAGAATTGTCTTCCCCTTTACAGTAGGGGAAACTAACATTGCAGTTGTTCTGCTAGGGCTCTGGACACCAGTAGTGATAACTGCTCCACCCGCCCCACACAACTCCCCCCCCACCCAAAAATCATGAGATTTGCTAAAATACCACGTGCTTTTAAAATCAACGGGGAATTTGCCTTTTTGTATGGGAGCAGAGAAAAGCTTGGAAGCATGAATTCCAACTGCAATCATGATGACTAAAAATTTACTTTAAAAATGGAAGCTGAGATTATCCTATAACAACTTCATTCTGGTAGCTGGGTCTTTAAGACAGAAACAAAACATAGCGAGACTCATAACACCACGCAGCAGCAAAGTTGCAGACCAGCCAAATACAACAGTCAACGGAGGAAGGGATGGTGTTATCTACATGAGCCTTTTGCGCGGGTTGGCTCTTGAGTTTAGATTTGTATCTTCTTACAGCCAGTTTGACTTGCTCAGCTGACACTGATACACGCCCTGAATGTCAGAGGCTGCAGACAAAGTCTGAGAGAAGCTTAATCTTCTACAAGCAGGAAGGCTGCCAGCAGTGTCTCCCTGTTTCACATGCGACTACCTTTTTTCACATCACCTCTCACCCACATACAGTCAGAATATATAAAAGGCCTTTCTCCTTTTTGTCAGATATGTGGAAATATAACATGCCATGATCTCAATTGCTGAAGAGCAGTATTACTTAGGGTGGCCGCCTTTCTACTGGACTAATAGTATATAAAGCTGCACCCTTCCACAAACTTACCACTCTTGTGATGTTAACAGCAAAGTTTTATTTAGTTCAGTAGTTAGAGGCAGTCAGTATAAGCGAGCAGCTTTTTGTGAGCTAGCCAGCAGAGCTCTCCAATTCCCCAGTGTTTGAATCTTAACATCTGCTTTGATTTGCTGTTACCGCCTGACCTGACCCTATGTCTTACACTTCCCTGCACTTACACTTCAAAGCATACGACGAAGTGGGATTTTCTCCCATGAAAGCTCATGTGATAAATACATTTGTTAGTCTTTAAAAGTGCCACAGGTCTCCTTGTTTGTTCTCCAATTCCCTGTCTTTCTGGATAGCAGGAGAGATGAGGGAAGACTCAGCACAAGAACTGAAGTTAGAAGGAATGTATATTATGATAGGAGGAAGGTAGAAAGAAAAGATTTAGGGCTACTCTACGCTTAAAACTCACAGCGGCACAGCTGTCCTGTTTCAACTGGGCCATTGTAAGAGTGTTTGTGTAGCCACATATGTTGATGGGAGAGGGTCTTCCGCCAACACGCAACTGCGCGCACACACATGCATACTGATGCTGGCCAAACTTATTCCTCACGGGTGTGTCTTTTTCACCCCCTAAGTGAAAAGTTTTGCTGGTGTAAGAGCTGGGGTAGAAGGCAAAGACAAATTTTGTGATTAGGATGGAGTAACTCGCTTCACGTTTCTGCTTGAGAATTCCAGTCACACATCATTAAACTCAAATGTAGCTCCCACCTGCCAGGTCTGTTCGAGCACTGGTCGTTCCACTCCCCACTTTGCATGGATGTAGTTTAATTCTGCCAGTACACATGGAGTGCACCTCTGAATGGAACTCTCTAGGAACAATCTGGGGCTATATTTTGTGTGGTCAACTTTGTCAAGTATGCGACAGATGAATGGTTGGATGAAGTCCACCAACCCTTTGCTAGGCAGATACATTACAGTTGCTCATGATACTTCATGTAAAACTGAAAGCATTTCAGTTTGCTCTGCAGCTTCTGGGAGTTCAAGTCTTTTCCCTGCACTCAAAGACAAAAGTGTTTCTCATAACAAAAAGATACATGTCCTAAATAAATATAAAAAGTGAGTTTCTGGCCCTGGATAGGATCCCACTAGCAACATCACATCAACCAACTCTGATCAAGAGAATGAGGATGGGGTAAAATAAGTAAGTTAAATTTCGTCAAAGGAAACAGCTGACTAGACCCCCATACGCCCTGCCGCAAGCAAGAAAGATTGTATATCCCAACTAATTTCATAACATTCTCAAAAGGATTTTGATCAAAGTGTAGCTGGTGTTCACTGCTGACCCTGAACTTCCAGAAAACTACATTTTACCATGTCCTTAGCTGTTCAAACAGGAAGCACCAGCAGATTTGATAACACACAATACTGAAATTTTATTCTTTGCACATTGATATATGTTGGATTTGTCATCTTTCCTGCATTTTGTACAGAGATACTTCTAGACACTGAAGAAATGCTAGCTGTTAGACATGCATTTGTTTCACTTTGGGATGCAGTAACTTGCCAGTAGAAGAATATGTTTTTAATAAGCAGTGTAAAAAAAGAAAAAAAAAAAACGCTATAGAGCTCTTAAAATGTAATAGAAGAGCTCTCTGCCAATCCCAGACAAGAAGCCAGTGAAACTAAAGAGAGAAAGCTAGAGAAGGGTTACAACCCCCTTATAAAGAAAAATCCTCTAACACAAGTTCTTCTCTCTCTGACTTTATAAAGGAGTTTGGAAAAGAAACTAAAATCTATCAAAGCCTT
Source organism: Pelusios castaneus (assembly GCA_007922175.1). Lineage (NCBI taxonomy): Eukaryota > Metazoa > Chordata > Testudines > Pelomedusidae > Pelusios > Pelusios castaneus. The sequence goes on from ML685868.1 coordinate 3,144,074, forward strand.
CCTACAACACATGCAGAGTTAAATAACATGCTTCAATATACAGAAATAAAACACCCACTGACCACCCCTCGTTGTCACCTACCACTTTATACTGGAACCAAAACAGGGTATCATCAAGCGACTATAACCCATACTCAATGGAAACCCCACCCTGAAAGAAATCTTCTCTGAACCTCCATTCTGGCCTTCAAACAACTCATTATCAGAAAAAGCTCTGCGCAGACCATGACACAAAAAAGCAAAGCGGCAGCACACCCTACACAATAGATGCAAAACCTACAGGGCTAATCCCCCCCCGACCAGCAAACCTGTCAAGATCCATGGATCCTACACATGCCTATCACAACGTGTGGTGTCGTTTATCCTGTGCATTAAACATCCCAAATAACTACATGTGAAACCAGATAATGGCTGCACTCTAGAATGAATTCACACAGGAAAAGGATAAAAAACCACCACCCTGTGACCTGGAGGTGAACACTTTTTACAAAGCAATCACTCTGTACCTGAACTGTCAACCCTCATCCTCAAAAGAAACTTGCACAAGACTATTTTCAAAAGATGAGCCTGGGATCTTAAATTCATTACTGTGCTAGACAGTAAAAATCCTGGCTTGAACAGAAATACTGGATTTATGGCTTATTACAACCGCCTGTAACCCACTAGCCCTCTCTTTTTGTCCTATGATTGCAGAGGGGTCAAGGGGCCACACTATTTTGAACAGTCCCTCACAATATGCACTATTTATGCTAACCAATTTGTTCCATCTTGCATTTCCCTGTGATGCTAGGAGTACCTTTCCCAGACCTGAAGGACAACTCTGTATGGCTCAAAACTTATCTTTCGCACCAACAGATGTTGATCTAATTAAAGATATTGACTCCTCCACTTTGTCTCTCTAAGGGTTGGTCTAACTTACAAAGTTTTGTGAACAAAAGTCAGCTTTTGGCCACACTACAATGCTCCCCCCACCGACAAAACTCCCCTGATTCAGAGACAAGGTCAAACCACCTCAAAGAGAGGCATGGAGCTTTTGGAGCAAACTTAAGAGCGACAAAGCACCAGTAGATGCTGTGTGCCATAAGCTCTCTCATAATGCCCACCGTGAGCACTCTGCTCACTGTTCTGAAATCTGCTGCACTGCCCAGCATTACATACGTCTACACAGGCATGACTCCTCCCCTTTCAAAGCCCAAGGAAGTGTTGAAAATACTCAGCATGGAGAGCTCATACAACTACTGCCTCCTGAGCATGCCGCTCCCAGCGCAAATACACTGCTCCTGCCTGAAATACAAGGGAGGTAATGGATCATTCTCCTGGGTCTGTGGAAAGATCCCAAGGAATCAATCCTGTTCTCATACAGCAGGCATGCAAGCAGCGCAGGCTGCTTCTGGGGACTCCTGATATACTGTGCAGAGCCAGCAGGGGGGGAGAGGGAGACTGCTGACGGGGTGCCCCATTCCCATGCCAGGGTACAGGTCTTCGCTGAGCTGGGGTAGAGGAACACGGGTACACCAGCTGTCTGCACACCAACTTCTGCCTCAGGACTGGTTGCTTCCAGCTGCTGTCTGAACGTAAAAAGACACTGATCCTCAACAAATAAGCCCTCTATCTCTTTGTTGACTTCTTGTGTTTGTGTTCAGCAATGTCAGTTTGGCTGATAGAGCAGCTGTCAACCTAGTGGGACGCCCATGGAACGATGGGATTCAGAACCATCCTCATGTGATGCTGCGCCTGCGCATGGCAAACCTTTTCCAAAGCACCCAGCATGCAGTTGCACAGAGGGATAGCTTCCTGTGTGGATGCAAGAGGTGTTAGTGTGAACGCACTCCACTGACACAAGGTGCACAGTGAGGACATGCAACTATGGTTTAGTTGTAGTGGTGATTACTTGCCGACGTCACTTGTGTCAACAAAACTCTTGCAGTGTGGATAAGACCTAATATCCTGGGACCAACACAGCTTCAGCTCTCACCAGCTCTCACCAGCATTCCTGTAACTCAGCAGGAAATAATCTCTACTAGAAGAGGAAGTTTTTTGGACCTGCAAAAAAACGTATGTGCTGAACTTTATACGCTTTGGAATAGTTCCACCAACTTCATTGGGACTGCTCATGATGAGCTAAGTCAAGCACATACATGAGTCTTTCCAGGATTATGTTGGTATGGAATAATAGCGAACTCAAATACTGATTAGAGGAAAGAACTAAAAAATACATCTGGTGACGAATGTGGCAACAACAGCTACAATATTGCACTGAGCAATTTCAATTATTAAATTTAATGACTTACAATTTTACTTATTAGCCCCCCTCTTTCTGAAGTGCTTGAGGTGACAAAATAATTTCAAAATACAACAGACAGATAGGAAAGTTCACCATGAACTATTTTTAAAAACTCCTAAAGTCATTGACTTTTTTTCACAATGCTATAATTGCAATAACATAATACAGTTTACAAAACTATCAAGCACTCCGTGTTATTAGTCTGTTTTTTATCCAGTAAGATAGGCATTCCATTGTAGGAGGACAGGGAAGAGATTAGTTTTAGGAACCACTGGGGAAAAAATCCCATCTCCTAAAAATAAGGAAGACGTACCAGCTACACTCTGATGTTTATCCTTTTCATGAGCACAACACAAAATTATACTTCAGCAATCAGTAATAAAGAGTTTAAAGAAGAGCTAACCTAGTATCCTCCAATGACACTTGACCGGATTCTTCATCCACTGTGATTTTACAGTGATCTCCAGACACCAGTTTGTTGCCAGGAAAGGACAAGTCACAACCTTAAAAGAAAGTGTTTATGAACAATATGCTCATAAATATCCCATGAGGCAGATTCCATCACAAAGACCAATGAGTCCACCTAAATCTCTTCTTTTAAAAACAGTATTTCCCTATCCCATGTTAATCCAGTGCAGCTCACAGTCATTAGGCACACTCAGATTTAAGCGTATTAAGGGGAAGTTTAGTAATGATTTGGTGATGGGAACCTTCCCTCCTATTCTAGGGTTCTGAGCAACCGTCAACATTTTGACTTTTGTTTAATCCCTCCTTCCCAGTCATATTGAAGGCTCCACACATATAATACCATTCCATCCTGCAACAACAACTTCCCTTGTAAGAGGTGCCATAACTAAGGAACACAATTCATTTCTACACATTCATAGGCTGAACTGCTTCCGAGCATATTCAACCCTTTCTACATAGGGCAGTGAGATATCACGGTATAGTAGAACATGAAATAAGTAAGTCACCCACCACACCCCCAATAATAGTTTATCACTATTTTTCCACAACTAACGTCCATGGGTCAGCTAGCTGCTACAGAGTACAACTAGCGCTGCACAAGTAGACGACCTTGTGATGTTGCTGAAGGTGACTAGAATGACATAATTTCACTCAGAACTAGTACTGAACTTCCAAAAGTTAGTGTGCCCTATCTAGTGTGTGTGTGGCTCTTGGAATGTAGAGTAATGGCAGGGAAGAAAAAAGGGGAACAGAATGGACTGAATGATTTTTTCCAGGATCTCACATACATCTTACATAGAATAATGATGCAAACAATATGCATGGAGTTGATAGACAGGCAACCTAAAATTTGCACCATTAGGTACAGTGCAAGATTATGGGGATTATTTGTTTTAAACATGGAAAATTCTCTTAAAATAAAGTCAAATAGTCAACACTTTTAAACACAAGAAACACTGCATTTTAAATCCACTCCCATAGAAATGATTTTAATATCTGCAGCCAGAGGAATTAAGGCTTTTGGGGTAGTAGGTGTGAAAATGTTGCATTGCAGATTTTTATTTTTTTTAAATCACATGAGCAAAAGAGGAGAGTGGGGCCAAAATGGGTATGATATGACAAAATTTGGTTTTAAATTTAGAGCTTTTTAAAATTTGCACAAAATCTATCAGGGAAACCAACAAGACAAATCCACTGGCTTAGTTGTTTGTGTTATCATCAGGAACACCATTAAAAAAGAAAACCAAACACAAGACGACGGCAAAACATTTCACTTGTGGAAATGTCAGGACGGGAAACACTAAACAAGGGATTTTGGGGCAAGCATTCAGCTGGGCATCTTCTGTAATCTATCCGCCCCCCACCATATTTTCATGCCATATACCAACATATCTGACATGTTTCAGAGTCCATCTTCAAGGCCATACGGGCCCATTACACTTAGTCTGCTCTCTTAGTCCATCTCACCTTTCTTCCGCCCAATTGTCCATTCTCTTTTCAGAAGTAAGACATGGGGCTCTGCTTCATCAGCGCCTAACCGGATCAGCTTCCCCCAAGGCTGCTGCTGCTGGTTTCGGTTTCCTCCTTCAGAGTCCTCCATTTGGATTCACATCTAATTTTTTTTTTAAAGTCACAATGAGACACACAAGAAGGGACAAGTGAAACTTGGAAACAGGAGGGGTTTCTTTCCCCTTCGCTCACAAACCCCTCCCCCTTCAACCCTTTTCTCCCCATGTGTCTTCCCTCTCCCTGCTTTCACTGCTATAAGTCTCTGTCTCTTCTCAGGCTGGTCCCAAGTCACCCCCTCCTCTCTCAGCCCCTTCTCCTCGCTCTCTCTAGTCCCAGACCAACTTCCATCTCCCCAGCAGCCTCCCCTCAGACACCCGCCCACACAGCTCTGCTGGCTGGCTCTGGAGCGTGGTCTGAACCCCTCCCCCGCAGCCAGGGCCCCCCTTGGAGCGTGGCCCTCCCAGGCCTCTCACAGCCCTGAGGGGGAGACACCCAGGAGCGGGGCTGGGGCGCGGGGCCGGGCCCCGGCGTTCACCCCCAGAACAAGGCGGCGGGGGGAGGGGGTGTCGCAGCGATCCCCTCCCCCAGCCGCTTACACCCAGTCTGGCCGCGGAGCCTGCAACCGCTGCTGTCAACAGACATTGCCAATGAACCATCAGCTGATCAGGCACGGGGCGGGGCCACGCGCCCCCCCTCGCCTCCTATTGGAGGCCAGCGCCGCGTCGCCACAGAGAACGAGGAAGCACCGGCAGACAAGACTTCCGCTCGCGTCACAGAGCGCCGCTTCCTCGGCCGCCATCTTGGGGGTGCCAGTGGACCAGTGAGCGTCAAGTCAACTCGCCAATCAGAATAAGCCGAACCCGCCCACCGCAAGCCAACCAGGATTTTCCCGCCCCGTGACATCACTTGTTGCTAGGGGCGTGCCAGAGCGCCTATTCATAGAAGCCCAGCCCAGCAAAAACAAGCCAGCCCCAATTTGGTTGGTGGACGGGGGGGCGGGCTTTTCTCGGCCCCTCCCACAGTCTCCCCCCACCCTCCTTTTATTTTTTGCATAGTCAGCACTCAAGATCCTGCCCTTTTTACAAACAGAGTCCTGGGGCACGTTTATAGACTGACACATTTATTTCTCCCACGAGCTTTCGTGGGAGAAAATCCCACTTTTCTTGCACAAAAGCAAATGCAATAAATAAATCGGTTAGTCTATCAAAGTGCCCCAGGAATCCTTGTTTGTTTCTCCGCAATAGACTAATACGGCTCCTCCTTTGGATCTTGCCCTTTGTACAGTTTTGGCCTGTTAGAAAATTATAAATGCTGCATTTGGTATGATCTTATTTCCTTTTTTACTTGTGATTTATCATCACCTGTGATTGGATTATAATTAAAAATGGACCATAATTTTCATTCAAAACCTGTTCTTTATTAGTGAACTATGCATCAGTTTGCACCAAGCCAAGAAGTAGTTAATTCTTCATCCGTTTGCACTGAGGCAAGAAGTATGTCCTCAGTCTCTCCTTCCGAAGCCAGCTCTTCTTCTTCCTCTTGGGGGGAGCCTGGAGGTGGGTGCTCTTGGCTCAGATTGGGAAGCGGCATACATTACTGTCTTGAAGCAGCTGTCCGTCTCTTCAGTTGGCTCAAACAGCGTGCAGCATGTGATGTGCAAGATGCTAACAAGGGTCTTCTGGCCCATCCGGCTACAGCGCTTAGAGTTTACATGGTTCATTTGTGAAAAGACTCTTTTGCCATCTGCATTATTAAGTGGCATGGCAAGGATTGACAGTGCGAACAGAGCCAGTTCCTTAAAAGAACATTCTCCTGCAGCATCTTCATAAGAGTACACCTCTGCCCAGAACTGCTCTGCTGTTTATCATCGGTTGTCTTCCATTTCTGGAAGCGGATGGCCCCATACTGATTGTCCAAAATTGCAAGGTCACCTTTGAACAGTGTTAGCAGGGAAAGCAGCTGCAACTTAGGTTTTGCCTGGCCTTGGCAAAGTATGCCTGAGGGATTCAATGCTGACATTTAGCTCCACAGACAATATTTGCTTGCTATCTTAAATCCACTTGTCTAGCAGCCTCCAGGAGGAAGTCTCAGCATCTTGACTTGACTCCCTCTTCAATAGCTCTGCTGAGCTGTGCCTGTTCTATGGTGACACTAAATTGTGTTCCAAAATCTACAGCACAGAGAGGCAGGTGATTGCATGAGTTGCTCAAATCAACATCAAGAAGCTTGTCAGCTGATATTGGGATGCTCTGGAAACAGCACTTTCATCACCAGATGACAGAAGAAAGTCAGGAGGCTGTCAAGCATTCTGAAGATGTTGGCCCCAGCTTCTATTTGGAAAAGTTTGTTCAGTTTATCAAACTCCTGGAGAATAGGTAACAGGAACTATAAATATCGTTTATTCACTGGGTCACAATACATTTGATATAGGAGCTCAGCATCATAACAACAATGCTTGTCTTTGCTTAGCTGAAAATGTAGTTTTAACTCCTTCCATTGGTCCAGAATCCGTGCACAGCATGGATAAATGGACAGCCACCTTGTGATTGACAGCTGCTAAGCTTCAGAGGGGTGTTGCCATGGTTGATCACTTTATATACGTTAGCAAACTCCTGCTGTCTCTGGGAGCTGTATGCAAACGGTCTGTCGGAGTTCGCTATGAATGACTCCAGATTGCATTGCAGTGTCTCGGTTGCTTAGCTGGCACATAGCTGGATGGAGTGGCACACCCATTTTACAAGAATCAGAGTTGAACTCTTTTTGCGGAGATGCGTGTACACAGAGTTCTTCTTCCCAACCACGACACTGCAGCCATCAGTCCCAATGCTGAGACACCTTGTGAAATCCAGACCAACACGTGCAAGGAAGTCTGTCATTGCTGTGGAAATCACTTCTGCTGTTCCCTCTTCAAGGCTCATCAGTCCCAGAAACGTGGACACAATTTTGTTGACGGAGGTGCTGCTTGACCACACTGACATCAGTACTCTCATCTATTACGAGAGAGTACTTAGAATCATCAATGTCTTTGATCAAGTCTGCAAATAGGCAGGGAGCTATCACTTTGTTTATTCGTGCTGTGCACTTTGTGCAGTGCAGATTGATATTTTTGTCAAAGTATTGTCCCAAGAGTTCCCCATGGTGATTGATAGATTTCAACGGTCCATCGAAGGCTGTGAAGCAGGCCACGCATAGCTCCTTTCAATGTATGGATGGCCTGGAGGCAGGGGTTGGTTTTGTGACGGTAACCCCAAGATCTGTCATCGAGCGCATGGAGGAGAAAGGTGCAGCGTTGGTTTTGTGCATTTCTGTCGCTGCATGCTGCAAACGCTCTGAACGATGTGCATGGATCATAGCTTTGCAATATTTGCAAAAAGCGTTCTCTTCATCTCCAATGACTGGCCGTAACCATCCTTCAGCTCCTTCTCCTTCCTGTATTTTTTTTTTTTTTGCATACTTTCCCCACTTGGACATGTCTGTCTGTTTGGTGGACTGCTGTTGTAGCTGTTAAAAAAAAGAAAAACAACCCATCAGTCAGGCAGGCAAGTAATTGGCGAAGCAGAGCTGCAAGATACCCTGCCTGCAACTATGTGCAAAGCAGACAAGAACTACCAGGTATTCTTCCATACCCAGATCGAATTTTAAAGCAATTAAGATTAATGGAAATGGATTGCAGCAAAGCAAATAGCAGTTGTCTCCTCTCACAAAACAATGACTGAATGAACTATTCACTCCTCCCCTGCAGCACTAGCAGTTAACACTTAACAACAACAGCCCCTTAGTATTGTTTGTAACTTCTGGGCCTGAAAAAAGGAGACAGGGCGTCTCTGTTTTTTTCCAGCTTAGGCAAAGAAAGACAGTACTTGAGGATGTGGGACCCAGTGGAGTGGGCAGGCAGGCGGGTGTGTGTGTGTGTGTCAGGGGTCGGTTTGTGTTGTGTTTAAATTAGCCATCCAGAGCCTCAGGCTATGTACACACGATCAGATTAAAGCGCAACATGGCAATCGCGCTATAAAAAAACACGTGACCTTTATTGCGGGATAGCGCGTACACACGTCGCTCCTTGTAACGCAACAGAATTCTTTGCAATATCGCGGTGCAGCGCAAAGAATTCTGGGCACCTATCCCACAGTTCATTTTTCCCTCAATCTGCGCTTGGAATCATGGGATGAAGGAAAGGAACGCAAAGCGCCATGGGTAAACTCTCGTTTTCCCGTGGTGCACTGTGTTCCCCTTGCGTCTTCCTCGTTGCCAGTAGCAACTCGCGCCTATTTTCAACAGTGCAGTGACGCACCGCACCACTTGTGAGCAATCACAACAGCGACAGCATGGATCCTGCTCTGATCTCCACTGTCGCCTTCAGCATTCTAAATACATCTCGGCTGGTTGCTCAGTACGCAATGAGCTCCGAGTCAGAGGAGGACGCTGAGGAGCAGGGGCTGATCGATGCCATGCAGAGCAACAGCACTGCATTGCTCAGCTCCTTCACCGATCATCTGCACACGGTGCAACGCCGTTTCTGGTCGCGAGAGATGAGCACCGAGTGGTGGGATCGCATTGTTATGCAGCTGTGGGATGACGAGCAGTGGGTACAGAACTTTCGAATGTGGAAAGCAACCTTTCTGGAACTGTGTTCAGAGTTGGCCCCTGCCCTGCGACGTAAAGACACCAACATGAGGTCAGCCCTAACCATGGAGAAGCGTGTTGCAATTGCTGTCTGGAAGATGGCGACTCCTGACTGCTACCGGTCGGTTGCAAACCAGTTTGGAGTCGGGAGGTCCACCGTCGGATTAGCCCTCTCACAAGTGTGCCGAGCCATCAATCGTGTTCTGCTACGGAGGACGGTGACGTTGGGCAATGTTCGTGAGATTGTGGACGGCTTTGCTGCCATGGGATTCCCTAACTGCGGGGGAGCCATAGACGGCACACACATCCCGATTTTGGCTCCAGACCATCTCGCGACCGAGTACATCAACAGGAAGGGCTACTTCTCCATGGTGCTACAAGCACTCGTGGATCACAAGGGGCGTTTTACGGACATCAATGCATTTGTTTAGAGCCACTTTCAAGAGCTAAATTCTGAGGTCTTTGGATTGCAAATACTGTGAGAATGTTTAGCTAAAAAAAAAAGATGTATTTGTTGGGATTACAAAGTAATAATGAAAATCACTTATATTGGTTTTAGAGCGCTTTTTGTTTGTTTGTTTTTCCCAAGGGGCCAGAAAATTTTAATCATGTGAATAAGGGTTGTAGACAGGTCCTTACATCTTGAGACAAATTTGAGTTCGACCATTTCTCTTTAAAGATATTTCTTTTGATTTATACATCATGTATCATATTTTCTGTATTTAAAATTACAGAAATTCCCCAGTCACATTCTTAGATTTATATCTTTGGTCTAGAAGACAGGAAAACTAGCATTTATTGTTTGAAGATGAAAAAAGACACATCAAAAGATTACATTCATATTTCTACAAATCACTGAGAATTGGAAAATTTATAAGCTGGTTTAAGAACTGTTAGCACTTGCTATTTTTAATTGCTTTTCTTTAAGTGTTTTTAAGACAGTTATGAAAGGTGCCAAATTGAGAGCACTGGAGAGTAAAATTCTGCATTTAGCCATACCAGAGAACAGGCATGGGTCACTGCCCATGTTTACTGTCAACATACTTCCCCACTAAACTCAAATATGAGTCTAAGGATTGACACTAGAATTTAAAAGATAATTTACAGCCCATTCGCTTCTTGACCTATGTTGAGGCTGCAAAAGGAGCACCAGTTTGTATCAGAGCTAATTTTAGCTCCTAGTAGGTTGGGTTAGGGGAGGCTGCCTCAGTGGGAAGGCAACTTAAGGATGGAAGCATCCATCCTAGATGTCAGGAGAAAAAGACAAGGCTGAACTTGTAGGGAAATGGAAGCTTATTTAGCCTAAATTCACTCTTGCTTATGAAGAATGGGAATAGTTTAAATGCAAAAACCAAAATGAGACATTGGATTCATAGCTCTTGTTTGTCAGAAAGTCAGGGAGGTCAAGAGTGCTACATGTTCCCATAGATCTAAAAGATGTTTGCTCTGACAGTCTGTGCAGCCCAAAGTAAGCATGCTGATTATGTAAGTCACTTCAGCGCAGTGAAAGAATTCATCTACCCCAGGTGAAAGAGCCCTATTGACTAGAAAAAGAGACTGCTGCAGACAAACTCTCCACGTTTTCTGCTCAGAAAGCCACGCCATTTACAATACGATAAAATGCAGTTTATAGCTGCTTGCCGATTAAGGAGCAGGAGAAAGATTTAAAAGGACTGTTGGGGAAAATGTAAAATATTATATATTGCTCATATTTTGCTTTTATCTGCACAGAAGTTAATTTCTCAGTTCAAACTGCCTGGATTCTCTATCCAACACCATTTAAAAGTACTCCTGAAAGAGTGGTTCTTGTACTCGCTAGTAATCTCTCTCTGCTGGAAAGTTATTTACGTGGTAAACATCTAGTAGACTCCTATAATAAGAGGAAAAACATAGTTCTCTTCTTACATCAAATGACTGTGCACATCTCACTCCTAGATTAGCAGTGAAAAACCAACATAATTAAATCATCTAAGCATGCAATTCTGTCATAGACATCACAGATTCCGTGACTTGAAGGGACTTTCATGACTTCTTTGTTTTCAGCCCACCACAGTGGGGGGGGGCTGCCACAGTTCTCAATCCCCACCCAGAAGCAGGGGGACAGGGGCAACAGCCAGTGGTCAGCCCCCAAGGCCAGAGCAGCAGCCAGAGCCAGATCAGCCCCCCGAGGTGCCAGAGCAGTGTTGCCTAAGGGTGCAGAAGTAATAGGGTGCTCTGACTGTTAGTCTCCCCACCCTGCTGGGGTATTTTTAGTAAAAGTCGCAGACAAGCCATGGGCTTCTATGAAGGTTATTGCCCACAACCTGTCCATGACTTTTACTAAAAATACCCAGGACAAAAACCTTTACTTTAACCAGAAGATAATGTGAACTGTGAAGGTTACTGAAGAGACTTTTAGAATTGAGAGGAGACCTACATGGCTTTAGCTTTATTCAGACAATATGGGAGGCAGTAGAGTCACAGTACTCTACATGGTACCCTAGGAGACGTGGCCAGAATTCTTACAATCCCCGTTTGGGGCGTGCTCCTTTTATGTGAATTGGTAGAATTCCTTTAAAGTCGGTGAACTCGCACCAATTTCCACCAGCTGAGAATATTGCCCCTTGTCTCTTGCTCTCTGGACTGGCAAGAGTTGGAAATACTGTGGAGGCAACAAAACAAAACAAACAAACATCTGATCTTACCGACTGAAACCTTGCAGCACTAACTGTGATCTCTCTGCCCACTTTAGGAACTGTGCCATTCCACTCTATTGAGGTCCTGTACAGGTCTGCCAGGTAATGAGAGTAGAGTATTTACCTGTCCAGCTGTTCCCGGGATTGTCCCTTTTTTGAGGTATACGTCCCAGGAAATCTGCAAGTGTGCTCAGTACATGTGCTAGCTGTCCAATTTTGTGACCTCAGGACCATCCCAGTTGTCCTGGTTTTTATTCCGTAAAGATGGTAAACCTAGATGATCACATTCTTAGATTTTCTTCCCAAGGATTTGTATCCCCTATGTAGGAGAGAGAAAGGAAGCTGCTCTTCCATTCAGAAACCAAACCAGCAAAGATGCCATCCAGTGACACTTGTTACAAGTCTTTGCAATGTATTATGCTATTGACAGAGTGATTAAAATGTACCGCATTTTTCATAAAGTTTCCCTTTCACTGGAGGGAGAGTAAGACGCCTGGAAGAAGAGACCGCTAGAGAAACAGGGCCGGATGGACTGAGTTAGTGCTGATAAATAAAAGCAGAATACATCCTCCCAAACTTCAACTGTACATCCATGAGCCCCCGTGGGATGGAGCTGCTGGCTTAGTGGAAATACAATGAAGAGGTTCATCTTGCATTAACTCAAAAAACTAATTTATAACTTACTAAAACATGATTTTCATGGGACTTGAGTGGGGTATCACCAACAGCACTTAATTCATAGGAGTTAACAAAAAAATGGATAAAATGCCCTAAATCGCATCATCTTTAAATTAAAAACCCTTCAGAGTGGAGGGATTAAGGAAATGTCTTACTTTGTTATTGGGATCTCCAAATATCAACTTCTAGAAACTGCACTGCAATTTTTAAAGCATTGTTGGGAGATATACTCATGTCCTTCACTGACTTGGATTGAGTTGTCTCTAACAGAAGGGAAGAAACTATTTTTTATGTCTAGCACAAAGTTAAGGACTCCTCGGTCTGGTTAATTGCTGAGACCAGGTGGGTTACCATTCTTGATATCTGATTTGTGTCCATTTTTTCTTTGGCGCAGAGATAGTCCAGTGTGGCCAATGTATAAGGCAAAGGGGCATTGTTGGCACATGATGGCATATATCACATTGGTGGATGAGCAGGTGAATGAGCCCCTGATGGAGTAGCTGGTTTGGTTAGGTCCTATGATGGTGTAAATGGAGAAGATGTGCAGGCAGAGTTTGCAACAGGGTTTGTTGCAGGGATAAGTGCCTGCCTTAGTGGTGTGTAGTTGCTGGTGAGTATTTGCTTAAGGTTATGGGGGCTGTCTGTAAGCGAGGAGAGGCTTACTTCCCAAGGCTTGAAAGAGTGAGGGGTTCTCTTGCAGGATAGGCTGTAGCTCCTTGATGATGTGCTAGAGATTTTATTTGTACATGTCTGCTGAATATAGGTAATTTGAAACTTGATGAGGCCAGAAGTATAAAGCATTGAAAATTATATTGCTTCAATATGTTTAATAGACAGTTTTGTTAGTCAACTCATGGTTTTATCATCTATGATAGCAGCACGTGCTGAAGAGCAATAATAGGAGAATTACAGACCTTTCTTCAGTGGTAGCATCGAATACCTGCAGTTTGGGGACTGAGTTCTGAAGAAACTTGATACCCAAGAAGCCAAACGGCTGCAGTTTCTGAAAGGTGAGAATGGAAGGGATTGCAGGAGTCACATCCCCTGTTTAGTGGGTTTTATATGTTTTTGTATAGGTACTAGGGTTAGAGGTGTCTCAGATAATAAAATTAAAGGAAGCAAGGAATGGCCCATCTCAATCCTAACTAAAGAAATCCTGACTAGGAGTCACTGTGTGCAACAGGAGTACAGACAGATGTGGTCTAGAACAGACTGGTCATTTCAGGCTCTGAATCCTTACTGAGTTTAAAAAAAAAAACCCACCAAATCAGGATGACCTTATTAAATAAAAAAGGCAGTTATTTTAAAAGAGATTGGCTGGAAATAAACTTGTGTCTGTGCTAATATTTCTTCTGGCAGACCCAATTCATTCTTGGCCTTCACAGGATGGTCTTTTACATTTGATTTAAAATTGGATTTGAGCCTCTGGGGATACCTTATGTCAGCCTCTAATATAGTATCTGCCAGAAGACAGAGATAAAAAGTCACTTTCACTTAAAGATAGAGTATCTTTTCTACAATATCTTATCTGGATTTCACTCTCATTCCCTCTTGTATTTTAGATCTTTGTATCTATTTTTCTTAACTCACATTAAACAGGGCAAGATCATGCTAAACAACCCTTCTTTGTTTACAGTTAGGGTCAGTGACACAGCTGGGGGGAAGACAAATTCACATACAACAGTGTCTGCTTTTAAGATGATCAAGGGTGGTAGGCAAGTTTTTAGGTCTGCATGTGAAGAACAGGAACTTATGACAAGAATATTCCTCCACACCTAGAGAATTGGTGAAGTATGATACACTGAAAAATCCACTGAGAGTTACTTTGCTCTAAGTAACCAGTCACTAGCATCTCAGCAGAGGAACACATCTCCCCGTTCCCTGAGCAGGCCAAGAAAACTGATCATCCTCATGCTCTGTACTGGCTGCCAGTTAACTCAAAGTGTTGTTTATTCCATAAAACCCTACATGATTGCATTCACGCGCGGGCGTCTTTCTGACTCATCGCACTCTGTGCTGCTTTGGAATATATGATCTAATTAACCCGCATGCTGACTGTAGGGGAGCTAGGGCATAAGCCGCTAAGGTAGGAGCCTGTGGGAAAGAAAAAACAGTATGTGATAGACTATATTATAATGCATTCACACCAGGAGGGTGAATCAAAGTTGCACGGGAAACCTTAATTCAGGATTTTCCTGAAGCCTTGACTATGTAATGTTAACATCCTTTTACCAGTTTTTTCAAAGGAAGTATTATACATATAGTCTATTATTTTAGTACAGCTGAAGTTACTCATACTTTCTACCAGTACAAACACAAGTGGATTCTTTCCCCAGTAAAGCAAAATGGCTTTTGTATAACCTTACTTGAGCATCATTTGGCAAAGATGTTTACAGCACGTGCACTTGGCAGGAAAGGTTCACACTTTATTTCTGTAAAATATACCGAGAAGATTAATCAGATAGCAAAGAGGGTTAAGTGGGGGTTGCAGACTTTCCAATTCACGCAGTTGTTAAGCACTTCCTCCTGCTTCAAATATGAAGTACTGGCAGCTATCCGTAGCTATACAGCCAAAATGTCTACCCTTCAGGCATCCTCACAGAATCTACCAAAATGACTGCAAAACTGGACTACGTTTCCTAGTCCACATTGCTCTGAGAGAAAGCCTGGCTAGGAACAAATGAACCCAGTTACATGGCAGTTCTGGAAATGCCAGACAAACCTTACAGGACTGCTCAGCCCTCCTTTGTTTAGAGCCCACCATCATGAGCCATATACCATCAATGTAGGGCACATCTTGTCTCATATCTCTAATACTCATACCAATGACCATACAAACACAGAATTTTGTGCCATGAATAGAACACTACAAATGGTGTAGACATTTTCTTGTACAGCAGTCCATCTCCCGGATGCTGAACAGTAAGGAAAATACTCCCTTACAGGCAGGTTATGCTACAATCTTAGCTGGCAGAGGCATAAACAACCCCTTTCCTTGAGGCAGTTTTCTCCTCTGCTTACATCACGGTCCAACCTAGTATTTTCATTTTCTTTCTCTCTCTGTTTTCTGAGTGGACTCTGCCCAATATCACCTCTCACTCTGTAGCAGGTTCTTACTTCCACCACACTCTCTGACAAATAGCTGATTAGATTTAGCTGGTTCTGCCTAAGCTGCAAGGAGCTGAGGCAGAGCCAGCTGAATGCAATCTCAGTGTACTCAGACTAGAGACCAAAGTCACCAAATCAATTCTTCTCCAGAAAGGAAAAGGGGGATAGGAGATATGGATTCAAGCTCCTTCTCCAAATTAGCCACTGAGAAACTTTGAAAATCCAGGAAAAAGAACCCTCCCTTTTCTATAATGATCACTTTTGAGTGTGTATTTGGAGGGAACAAATGAACATGAATGGTTGTATACAGGGGATGGTTAAAGGGAAAGGGGTGTATGACTGGGGGAAACGTTGGAAAGAAAGTTTGAACAACTGCACGAGTCTGTAGGGGTACTGAATGTGAATGGAGTGAGAAACAGGAAGAAAAGAAAGGAAAGGAGAGAGATATATGGATTTTTAAAAATCCCAGTTTTGAAAAGAGAGGAAAGGCCTGGAAAGATGGAAGAATGACACAAGAAAAGAAGAGTTGGAGAAAAAGAAGGCAGATGAGATACTGCCACATATGCAGTCACCAAAAAGAAAAAAGGAACCACATGCTGTGGAGACCTAGTAAGTTTTTTTTTAAAAAAATGTTAATAGAAAATGTACTGATGTGTTAAATTAAACCTGTAAAAAGTACAGTACACCATGGGATGAGTTAGAAAAGATGGACAGTAAAGCGAGGACAGGGCCTCAGGTACATTCAGGTGGAGAAAATGCCTCTGATACACGTCCTGAGGAATAGGAGTGCTCGGTTTAGAATATTCCTTTTCTCTTGAAAATGCCCTGAAGTGACAGAATTGTCAGGTAAGGGGGAGACCCCTCAGGAAAGGTGCTAGCTAGGAGGATTCAGAGGAGCTTACTGCACAGCTGCTGAAGAGAATAGGGGGGTTCTGGAACTCTCTCGCCTGATACCCCAAAGCCATGAACAGCAAAACGGCTTATCTACAAGTGCTACGTTACTTCCCTTGAGAAGGCAACCTCCCCATCAGTGTTCCTGTCATGCACCCTCTCCCCCACCCCCTGGGAAAAAGGTTTCACTTAACACTGGTTTCTAATTATTTGACTTTATAATCCTGAGTTTCTCTCTGAATGCACACAAGCAGAAGCGGCTTTTGGGGTAGGTGAAGCAGGCACACGCCTCGGGCCCCGAGCTGTAAGGGGCCCCCTTGTCTGCCCCAAAAGCTGTGTCTGCCTCAGTTGGGAGCCAGCAGAGGAACTGGCCCCTGTGTCCAGGGTTGGTGAGGGGGAGCTGGGGCTGGAAGTGAGCTTGGGGAGTGGGGGGGAGGGGCAGGGCTGGGAATAGCAGCGGGCAGCTGGGGTTGGTAACAGGGGCCCCCATGGGCCTATATGGGGCCCCACAGGTCTATAGGGGGCCCCACAATGTGCCTTTGCCTAGGGCCCCCAATAGCCAAAGGCCGCCTCTGCACGCAAGAAGATTTTAGTGCAGAGAATTCCTGCTGCTTTAGGCTCTGCTTTCCATTTAGGTGCAGAAACACCCTCTTGTCCTACATTTTAATTTCTATGGGACAAATGCTGGAGACTGGTAACTCAAGTAGTGATTCTCAACCACTGTGTCGGGGCACATTACTGTATTGCCACATAGCGGTGTGTTGCAGAGAGCCAGGCAGATACCTGGATTTGGCCTGGGGAGGGTGGACTGGTGAGTCCTGTAGGGTTGCAACTCGCTGTTAGGTGTGTCACACGCCCCACAAAAGGTTGAGAACCACTGAACTAGAGAACAGATGTTCACTAGCTTGTGTGCTTTGCTGAACGTTAATGTTCTGCACAGCACTAGTCAATACACCTTCTGCATTCACCACGAGGGCTGTGAATATAACAGGCCAAATTCCTCCCCAGTGTAAACATAGGGGCTTACATGGAGTTACGTTGGGGAAGAATTTGACCCATGATGTGCAGCATAGTGTCTGGACTTAAACTAGACTTAGAATCATAGAATAATAGGGATGGAAGGGACCTCACAAGGTCATCTAGTCCAACCCCCTGCTAAAAAGCAGGACCACTTGCAGGTAAGTTGAATTCCTTTATACTATATGTGAAAATAATGCTATAACTAAAACCTGTCTCTTTCTAAAGAAGAGGCACAGCTCCTGGATCCGTTAAGTCACAGCAGGTCTGCGCCAGACAGATTTCACTGACATATGGATATGTATGAATGCAGTTGCTCTAATGACAAGCTAATGTCCTGGCTCCTGTCTTAGTAAAAAGTCACAGCTTATTACAGAGACTCTAATTCAATAGATTCCACCCTGCCAGGCTGTAGGAATTTAAGGGAAGAACAGCAGCTCCATTTATAGGCGTCTTCCTCTTGCTGTAGCATGTAAATGTCCTTGTTTAGTACATTAGGGTTGGAATCTGACCTTCAGAATCTGTTTATTACAGGTTTTGGGGTGACTGAGGGTTCAGAGGAGAGGTGCCTTCTGATTATGATTGGTTGGAGATTTCGAGTTTGTCTGATGTCTGTAGAGTGCAGATTGGGGTTTACTGCCAGCAATTTATTTTATTTTTTTTTAAATGTAAATGCACCCACAGGCTTGGGAAATGGCTGTATTTCTTTATACATATGAATAAACTGACAACTACGGTGTTTGCATAATGGACCACTGTGAAAGATGGTGAGGGTCTACACTTCAAATGATGCAAGCGAAATGCCATGCTTTTTATCTGTCTGCTCAGTATACTTTTAGAGCTGACCACTATTAACACTTCCAGCCAAGTGCATCTGTTATCAATCTCTTTGACAAGTGATGCCGCTCCCTTCCTTGGTTCAGGCGCATACGCAAGGGGCACAGGAAGCAGGACCATGGGCTTCTCCGGCCCCCCTGTGGGGGCTAGAATGCACCCCTCCAAAAGTGCTGGAATTTAAATTCCTGCGCAGGCCTCTGCCTCAGTTAAAGTGAGAAAGTGGTTTTGTTCAACTGGAAAACCAGCTTATTTCTCACCTTTCTTTGACAAACAGATGCTCCAGTAATATAAGAGGTTTAATCAATGGGGACACTTCTCTGGGAGCCCTTTTGTTAAAATGTTAGCAGCATGAAGTTATTCCATTAAGTACAGACAGGAAGTATTGTAAAAGCATTAGCCGTGAATCTCTAGCAAATGGTTTTTGTTTCGATCCAGTGGGTGGGAGACAGGAGATCTGGTTTATATATTGAGCAAGGCCACTGAATTGCTGCGTGAGCTTGGGAAAATCACTTCACCTGCCTATGCCTTTGTTTCCCCTCCCACTCTTTGTCTTTTCCTAATAGACTGTAAGCTCCTTAGAACAAGGACTGGATCTTGCCAAGTATATGTACAATGCCAAGTACAATTGGGTCCTGATCTCACTTGAGGCTTCCAGGTGTTACTTTAATACAAATAAATTAAATAATACTTTGTACTGGTAGGGAAGTCTTTCAAAGGGATTTGAAAAGGGTTTGTTAATACGTTTCTCTTTACAGCCACAGTATCTGTTATGCCAGAAGTCTTTATGTATACAATCCCTACATTTAGATCATGACCTCCACTAATGTAATGTAATGTAATGTAATGTTGTCACATCTGGGGAGGAAAGTAACAGTAACTAGCTTTGACAGAGTCCAATTTTTTTATACAAAGTGTGATGGATAATATCAATTTTTAATTAAAAATTTCACAGTTGTGCAAAATTATGGAGGGGTCAGACAATTATTTAATGAGTAGATGCAGAGATTCAAAAAGCTAAAGTTCTGTAATTTAACACAGATTGTCAACATGTCAATTTTAGCTTTAAATCAAACTTTAGCAAGCTCTCAAGCAGCATTGCCAATTTGTAAATTTTCATTATCAAGGGAACTATTTTTATTGGCTTATCTGTGAATGATGAAATCAACAATATGTATCAACAGTTACTGATAACTAAAAATCTAATCCTTCCAAGTCTAAATATAATACAGTATTCTCAGGGACAGAATAGTAGAAATGTACGTCTAGTTGAGAAGTGCAAAGGAAACGTGGTCAAATAGGCCGAAAGTAATTAACTCAGCTTTGCAAAATTCCATTTGGCTTCTTCCTGCCGGCAAATTATATTTGGCAAGGCTGAATTAACTGAGCTGGAATCTGAGCAGCATAGTAAGGTTAACACCCTGATTCTTACAGAGAATGTCAGAGGATTATTAATACCTAACCAAAATGCTTGGAGCACTAGGTATTCCTTAGGTCTCTTACCCAACTATTCATCCTGCTTAGCATATCAGACATAACAGGATCACAGCAAGTAGGCTGCAAGCCATGTATGAACAGGTGGTAGTTCATAAAACTCTAGGGGTATGTCTACACCGGAGGCTCTAAGTCAACTTAACCACAGTCGACTTTAAATCAACTTTAAGTCGAATTAGAGAGTCCAGAGCCCTGCGTCCACACTGGCAGGTGCTAGGTCAACGGAGGAGTGGCCAGGAACTCTGCAAGGGGGCCTGGAGGCCAATTAGGTCGACTTAAGGGCTATCCCCCGTCTACCCTGGCTTAAGTCCACTTAATAAGGTCGACTTAAGCCTTAGGTCGACCTTAAGAGGTGGTGTTATTAAGTCAACTTAAGGAAGCGCTCAAGTTGACTTAATAAGCACCCAGTGTGGACACGGGAGTCTGTAGTCGACTTAACCATCCTTAAGTGGACCTAAGGCTCCAGTGTGGACGTACCTAAGGTACCACATAAATATTAGGTACTTTTAAATAATTGAGGCATTATAACAGCAGGTTATACCTTTTTGGAGCTGGTCATTAGTGATTATTTTAAAAGCTTATATAAAGCAAATGACCTGAGGCCTTAGTATCTTGGGAGCATGTGATAGATCCTTCCAGAAGGCTCTTCGGGGCATTTCATGTTTCAGTCAGGGTTGCTGGGGTTTGTACCATCATGGCCAGATTTGCTTCTTCCTCTTGTACTGTAGTGGTGGAAGGAACTTGTGAATGGCAAAGTCAGAGCTGGATCTCAGGGTGCTTATCTTATGCGATCCCAGACATCGGCTTATATTGCGTGTGCCCAAGGTCCCATCTACACTGCAGGTATGCTTAAATTAGGGTGACCAGGCCTGCGGCTTGTTGCCTGACATAATTAAGGCGCTGTAGAGATCTAATCATGTTCCTGATAACTGGGTTAAAACCTTGGCTTTAACCCATGCCTTAGGTTCCTCTCTACACAATGATTGAGCAGTTTCTTCTGTCTCTCTCTAATTTGGATGTGTGAACAGGGCTTTGTTCGGAGGCCAAATGTTGAGGCTATTGTGAAGGAAAGACTTGAGTTGTTCTCTAGTTAGAAGGGCTGGTTCCAAGGCACGATTGTTCAACCCTTCAACTGCTTCTTTGGCACTAGATGGCAATGTTGCTCTTTAGCAACTCTTGCAAATTACACCTCTCTCTCAAAAGGCTGGCACAAGCAGATAGCTTGGAGATTTCAGTTAGTGCTTTGTGCATGCTGCTGTTATCTTTAAGCTTTGCTCCCTCCCCCCCCAACTCCCTCCACCCGCACTCTTGTAAACTCTTTGTAAGCCCTCAGGCTGTTTTATAGATAAAGCATGAAAAGGAAAACCATAGGGCTCTCTCCAGTGGTTTTCATTATCGCACCTCTCTAACAACTACAGAATTCACCTTCCTTTTCAAATTGGATTTCACTGATCTTTGGAAAATAAAGCTGCTGCCTAGACTGACAACTGGACCGACATGGCTTAACAATGAGTTATAACGCGTATTGCAGTAAATGAGGAACGCAAAAAGAATGGCACATCTGCTTGCAATCGAAACCTCTGACTGCTGTAGAGCAGCAGTAAGTGGAGGTGGCGAGGGCCAGGAAACCTCATCTGTATAAAGTGAGGCTTGTTTACATTGCATTAGAGCCCAAACTGTGCTGGTGTGGTGCTTGCAGGTGATTTGGTGCACAGCACGGTCATGGAGACATTAGTCAGGATTCCTGAGTTAAGAATGAGTTGTGCACTTAAAAACAGGAACTCAACCACTGTGTGTGGAGAACACAGCATCACTTCTCCACAATTACAGCCCTTACTCTTTGATTGATTTGTAAATTCTCAAGTTTAAAATTGCACAATCTGTTAATTGGTTTAAATTTTTTAATAACGGGCCTTTAAATTTAGTGCACTAGATCAGGTTTCTTTTTATCTCTGAAGATGTGTCTGTCTGTCCCCGAAATTGGCAGATTTTGAAAAGACACTTCTGGGATTAATGATAATAGACTAGAATTAGGCCTTCTAGTCCATTCACCCTTCTAATTCAGAATGGTTTATCTCATCACATTTTTTATTTTAATTCAATTTTAAAAAACCCCAAACATTAGGACTCAAATTTCTGTTGAAAAGCTATTCTAGAACTAGTTGAGTTTATGGTCAGGTAGTGTACCTGATATGCAAATTAAAAGTTTTCCCTTTCTGAATTTCATCTAGTTTCTCCTAATTAAAGCCATCCGTACCACTCAGAATAATTCCTCTCACTTGATATTGTGTTAAAATCCTTCCTAAAACGTATAGACTTTTTCTCTTCCTTTAGTTTTCACATAGCTGAACTATACACCCTATTTTTGCTGTCTTCCTCTTTCCCAATGAACTAATCCAGCCACTCTGGAATATAATACATTTTGTTGCACTTTAGAACGCCCTCCAGTTTATCTGTATCATTCTGGTAAGGAAGTGCCCAGAACTAGCTATATTGTACTAGTGAGAGTTCATACCAGAGCAGTATAGGAAAGCAGTATACCTCACTGGGACGTGGAACATGCAGCCGAACACAGTATACTGGCCCTTTCTGTGGTCCTGTTACACTGGGGATTTATGTATCACTTGCTGTCCACTCAGGCCCAGATCTGCTTTTAAAGTTACTGCTGTCCAGACTTCACCTTCTAGTTGAACATCTGTGTTACAGTTATGGATAACTTCTCCCCAGATGAACAAACTTGCAATTTTTCCATGCTGAATATCATTGTTTTCTGCCCATAATTCAAACCTCTCAGGTCACTTTGTAATGTTCCTCTGGTGCATTCACAGTGTCCCTGTTCAATATGAGCTTCAAATTTCATCACTGTCCTAGTTTACCCTTGTGGTGGAACATGAATGAAAACTAGGAGGAGATCAAATGCTGATCCTTGTGATATGTTTTTGGACACCTACTGCCTTTCAACATGGTTTCAAATTACAGCTGGGGAGGTCAAGGTTGGATATTAGGAAAAACTTTCTCACTAGGAGGGTGGTGAAGCATTGGAATGGGCTATCTAGAGAGGTGGTAGAATCTTCATCTTTGGAGATTTTTAAGGCTCGGTTAGACAAAACCCTGGCTGGGATAATTTAGGGGGAGTGGTCCTGCTTTTTAGCAGGGGGTTGGACTAGATGACCTCGTGAGGTCCCTTCCAACCCTATTATTCTATGATTCTATGTCCATTGTGTACAGTACTTTGGACAATATTCCATGTGGGTTATGTGCACATATCCAAGCAAATTGAATTAATGTTAGTCTGAAATGCTATAAACCCCATGTGTTTTTATCTATTGTGGTTACATTATCTTCAGATGGTAAAAGATTTCTCTCTCTCATTTGACCAGAAAGAAGAGTTAAGTTTAGTGTAACTGCAACAATGCCAATTTCCTGTTTGAAGAGCTGTAACCTATTTACTTTTCTCCTATTTTTTTTTGTTTCCTTCCACCTCCCTCATTCTCCAGGATTCAATTGTATGATAAAGAGAATTTTTGTTCTTAAAATTTGTGCTGTTAAATTTGTGCCCCAAGCACTGTGAAGATGCCAATGAAAGGGCAAGTAGATTTGATTTTGAAGCAGCATTTTGCCAAACTTCTAATTTACAATTACACCCTTAAAACTGGATTAAATGAGCTTCAAGTGAATTTAGTTTTGAGTCTCTGGGCTTATTCCTATCCCACAAATTTCAGGTACAGATGTATGTTGGACATCCACTTGCCAACATCACTGCATTTTATACAGAATCACTTCAACTCTAGCTTCTTAGGGTACGTCCACACTGGAGCCTTAGGTCCACTTACGGACGGTTAAGTTGACCTACAGACTGCTGCGTCCACACTGGGTGCTTATTAAGTTGACTTAATAACACCACCTCTGAAGGTTGACCTAAGGGTTACGTTGACCTTATTAAGTCGACTTAAGCCAGTATAGACGGGGGATAGCCCTTAAGTCGACCTAATTGGCCTCCAGGCCCCCTCGCAGAGTTCCTGGCCATTCCTCCATCGACCTAGCACCTGCCAGTGTGGACGCAGGCTGTGGACTCTCTAAGTCGACTTAACAGATCCTCCAGTGTAGACGCACCCTTAGTGATTAGTAGCACACCAAACCTGTAGAGGAAGTGGTGGGGCTGGAGTCTAAGACCGCCAGGTGACAATTCTGGGCTACTGCAGTCTTGACACTCCTTCTCAGAAGTGTAGAGTCAGTTTTCACTGAAGAACATGCATGAAGCAAGTCTGCCCCATGTACATTTATGATCTATTCCTGTGCTTGTGTGGTGGAGCTGTCTTAATGCTGGTTTGGATGGAGTTGGCCAAGAGCAGGGGAAAAGAGGGGCTGAGCTCTAACTCAGTGAGTCTCCCTACTGTTAAAGCAAATAATAAAATTATACTGCATAGTTCCTTTATTTGTTTTCCACTGGAGGCACCAGCATGTCCTCCAGTCAGAAGGTATTTCAATTTGACTCTTTTGTCTTCACCTTATTTATAAAAAAATCCCAGTCCTACGTCTTAGTTTTGCTTCCATGCTTATGTAATTTGTATTGGGATTTATCCCACTGCTTTACTCGTTCCAGGGATTTCCCAAGTCCTCTCTTTGGATCTACTTGAGAAGTTGGTTCCAGACAGTAGCGCTTTCTAATGAATTACATCACAATAATCCTTCCCTCCAAGCTACCCAGTGAGTGAAGTAGAGTGATTGCTGCAAAGACACACTGCAAAGACAAACCAATTTGCTTTTCCCTCCTTCTGAATTTAAGCACTCCAGCATTTTTGTTGTCAATGTTCCTAAGACTCCATCATTCTGGAATTATTTTAAACTTCTTCCCCTTGTGAGGAAGGAATTTACCATGTGTGTGTTTATTTGGTTTGGGTTTTTTTTAAGTAGTACTGGATGAGGAAGAGAACTGGAAGCACAAGAGGACAAGATCTTACTGCAGGCTTCAACAAATGTATGTTTCTGGTTGCCATGGCAATCAGTTTTAGTAGCCTGTCACCTAGCTCAACTGCATAAATGTAAGGGAGGAGCACGCTCTGGCGACCAAAAGTAAAATTGCTGGCGCCTGGCTGTGCACCAATTTTATCCACCCTTGTCTTACAGTAATAAGACTATTGTTGGGTGGTTTCTGGTGACCTGATGCACTGCCCATTACAGTCACCTATGGACTTCAGTCTGATACAGAGAGGGATCAAAGATGGGAATACATAGCTAAACATCACATTAGCATGATGTTCATGCTTGAGCCCAAGTGCTTTGGGATATTTCTATTCTCTGACTCTCACAATCCCCCTGTATTTTTACGCAGTAGAAATTTAAGGCACTTGAAATTTGCTAATAATCCTTGCAGATGACCATGCCTAATGCTCAACTTTCTTTGCACTCACCCTCAAATTCTGCACCAGACCATGATCCCTGGGTGCACTCTCTTGTCTGCTACACAACAATTTATCAGATACGAGCTTGAAAATCTCCTTCATTCAGCTTCACAGTTTAGCAACTCTAACAGACAGACAGGTGCCCACTCTCACAGCTCCCCTTCCCTGTACCCCTCTGGTGTTACGGAGGAGTGTGTTTTGGCCTCCTCCCCTTTCATCATTGCTTTGATAACTGACAGAGAAGGTATTACTTAAGGAACCTAGTATCACAAGAAACAGGAGATAAAAAAAGATAAGGCAGAGTCTCCTCAATGCATAGTTCCCTACAGTCAATGAAGGTCTGTTTGATAATCCTGCTGCTTTGAAGTGCCAAATAGCTCAGTCTTAATGCCCCAGTGGACACTTAAACATGTTTCCCAATGATGTCATGCCGCGATTACAGAGATTGGCAGGAAGCAAAAACGGGGGGAGGAGGGATACTCCCCACAAAGTTGTGCATGGAGAATGTTCTCAAATCGTCTGTTATGGCAGGCAGCAAGCCTGTCTTCACAGCCTGTTCTTCTGTCAACATGCATTTCAAATCTCATCCATTGATGCCTCCAGGCAGGCTGACTCTTCTTTCAAAGTCACCTTCCCCTTGATGTAAGTAATGTTTTTTTGTTGTTGTTTGTATGGAGATGGAGGTCCTTCAGACACAGGGTTTGTGACTCTTCACATGGCAGAGCCCACTCCCCTTCCCTTCTTGTTCTGGGGAGCAATCCCAAAAGGTAGCCTTGAAGCCATAGATGGAAAGTATCGGAGGACATTGGTCTGTTGGTCTTATTACCTCCGTGCCAACCTGTATTTGTTGTACACATCTCTTTTTTTTAAATTGTCTTCTAGGAAGTTTCTTGTGATCTAATTATGCCTGCAGTGGGGTCACTTGTCCCGCATTACAAGCGGCATTGGGAAGTAGGGAGCCCATGCTTGCAGAAATTAACTAATAAAGAAAATGACAGGGAATGGTAAGGGGCTTTTCTTTTTCAAAAAGAATTAGTCTCCTGGGCTTTGTCTACACTTGTTAAGTTAAGTCGACTTAGCGGAGCGTCTACACTTAAAGTCGACTTAAGTCGACCTTGTTAAGTCAACTTAACAGAGTCTGTAGTGTAGACATATCCGTCTACACGGGCTTTAAGTTGACTTAATAAGGTTGACTTAAGCCTTAAGTCGACCTTCAGAGTTGGTGTTATTAAGTCAACTTAAGGAAGCTCTTAAGTCGACTTAACAAGCGTCCAGTTTGGACGCAGAGTTCTGTAGGTCGACTTAAGCGTCCTTAGGTCGCCCTAAGGTGCCAGCGTAGATGCACCCCTGGAGTGTTACTGATCCCAGCCAGCCTTGCCATTGGCTCATGATAACCACACCTTTGAAACTGCTTTAATACTACGGTGATAAAAGAAAATAGGGAACATGCCACATTTATTATTTATACTGGCAAAAATATGACAATTAGCAATTAGAATCTTTAAATCATGGGCTCAGCAGAACTACAGTATTCATTTATTCCTATTTAGAACATTCATTATGGCAGCTGAACGTCCCTAACATCTACTGTTTTAGCAAGCTGGTGGGTCTAAACATACGCCTATCCTATAAAACACTGCAGAGCAGCAGGCCATCAGAATTAATACTGCAGGCTGGAGAGAGAGCTTAACGGTAGGGATGGGTGAGCTTTCCCTATTGTGGCTGATGTTGGCAACAGAATGGGGCTTTATACTCTTTGATTTAATCCTACCTTAGGAAAAAAAATTTGCTTTGGTTAAGAGCACACAGCATCTCTGTGTTGTAAAGTCATGCTGTGGCATCTGCTGCGTGCATCTGAGCTAAACATGCTGCTTCCTTGAACACTTAATTGGTAAAATTGCCACCTATTGTTTATAAAACCATCGAACAAACCATTCTGGTCCCTGAGATTGTAGCCGCACAGTCTCTCTTTCCCCTGCAGTGTGATTAGGAATCATACTCTGCGAACACAAGGCAGCATGGAGGAGATGCATGTTGAAACATATGCGTCATGACATCTACATCTAGGTGGAATATTCCACATTGAAACTGAAGGAGAACGTGCAGCTAGTGACAGGAAGCACTCTATCTTACACGTTCTTTCCACTCGGCTACCTGTGACACCCAGAGTGTGATTTTCTTTTATTCTTGGTGCCTAGAGAGGGGAACTTTCAGAACAGAGGGAAACTGAAGGGGAGAAGGGGAAAGGAAAGACTTATGTAAAATAAATTTGCCAAGCCATCATATGCCCATGCTTCTTTTACGCCAACAGAAGCTATTTCAATAATCTGTCTGACAGCCCACTTTCTCATTCTGTGCAATCCATCTGTTAGGTTGCAAACTTACCGGATCACTTCACCACAGGGAGCAAAAAATGAGAGGAGGGTGGCTGGATGTTGTATCTTCAGGAACAGTCAGAGACTGGAGGTGAAAGTGAGAAATGACTGAATTAATATCTATATTTGTTAATAAAAATTCAAGTTTCAACTGAAATTTCAGAGCCAACGAGAAGTGCCAAGGTTTGAAAGTAACACACACAGGATGTCCAACACTAGATACACTCCTTGTCATAAACTATGGAAACTACCCTGGGCCGTTCTGCTTGAGCTGTCAGAAAATGCACCCTGATCGATCCTCTTCTGCATGATATTCAATTACCAATGTTATATCAAACTCACTTATTACTCAACAGTGTGTCTGATGTCAGCGCCTCCTGTCTGTCCCAGCTAGAGTTCACCTCAACTAGCTATGTGGCGGTAAAACATATTTGCACCTTGTCACAGTACCTTACATAGGCTATGTCTACACTTGTTAATTTAGGTCGACTTAGCTAAGTCGACTTAACAAAGTTGAATTTGTTAAGTCGACTTAGCATGTCCACACCTAAATTTTAAGTCGACTCAGGGGGGACCCTATAAAGTCGACCTAGAGCGTCCACACTGGACACCTAGGTCGACTTCCAGGGGCTAGGTGGACCTGGGACAGGCCCATGGTGGCAGGGGGGCCACCCCATGCCAAGTGCCAGGGGGCTCAGCCTTTGCCCCATTGTACCCAGGTACAATGGGGCAAAGGGGGACAGGGACCCTGGCAGGGCATAGGGGCAGGGTGGGCAGGGCTCTGCCCTGCCCTTTGGGGGGGGCATGCCAGGCTCTCCCTGTGCCACCCCCCCCCCCAGCAGGGAGGGCAGTGGGGAAGTCCTGGAGAGCCCTAAGTCAACTTAGAGTCGACTTAGGGCTATTCCAGGTCTACACTGGCTTGAGTCGACTTTAGAAAGTTGACTCAAGCCAAAAGTCGACTTAAAATGAGCTTGCTTAAGTCAACTTAAGGAAAGTGTAGTGTAGATGCAGAGTAAATTAAGTCGACTTAAGCAAGCTTAAGTCGACAATTTAGAAGTGTAGACGCACCCATAGATAGCTAATGATGTAGCACACTTAGACACCCTGAGGGAGACAAGTCAGTGGCTGTGTTACTGATTTAACGCAGAATAATAGCGGGAATATGTATAAGTTTAGTGTGTCTGAAATTTTTCTCCAGCATGAAAGATCCACTCTTTGAAACTAAGGCCAGACTGCAAAACAAAAGGGGCTCTTGAGTTGGGATTCATATTATGCTGGGGCTTAAAATGCAGTTTGTTC
The DNA here is from genome assembly GCA_007922175.1 of Pelusios castaneus. Taxonomy (NCBI): domain Eukaryota; kingdom Metazoa; phylum Chordata; order Testudines; family Pelomedusidae; genus Pelusios; species Pelusios castaneus. Next base: position 3,172,731 of record ML685868.1, read on the forward strand.
TAGGACAGAGGACCAGCTCACAGGCCTCCACATCACTTCAGCCCTTAATGTGGAATGGAGATGTAGGCATAGGCCCTCAGCACTGCAGTAAGTTTCCCCACAATTTCAGCATCATCAATCCCAATGTGCTAGGATGAACTGTTGGTGTCCTGAGCACTTTTGGGCAATAAGCCCATCCCTTGCTTGGCAGAGCGTGGAAGCAAGCTCAGGCTGACTATGAGCAATATACAAAGTCTTGTGCTTTTGCAAAGGGGAGTGGCGCTGAGTTATAGCTGGTGGGCATATGAACGTCCTCAGAACAGAAGGGACATGTGGCATGTGCTGTCACTCATGCCATTTCTGCAAAAGCTGTTTAAGTCTCAGACACTCAAACTCTAAAGCCAGTAACACTCGCTGAGATCAGAGCTGGCAGGCAGCTGAGAGTTTAGGGTTGCTTCAAAACTGAAGTCCCCTTTTTGGTTCTAGCTGAGGCCAAAGCCTGGAAATGTCTAGTGTGCCCCTATCTCTCTCATATAATTTATATCTGTTGGCATGGCTTTGATTTGGATCCATGTGCTTTTACTGGACACTCGATTCAAACAGTTCATTGGCCACAATAATGCACACGTGGGCTATGTCTACACTTGTAAATTTAGGTCGAATTTAGCTAAGTCGACTTAGCATGTCTACACCTAAATTTTAAGTCAACTTAGGGGGGATCCTACAAAGTCGACCTAGAGCGTCCACATTGGACACCTAGGTTGACTTCTAGGGACTAGGGGGACCTTGGGCAGGTCCATGGTGGCAGGGGAGGCACCCCTTGCCCAGTGCCAGGGGGCTCAGCCTTTGCCCCATTGTACCTGGGTACAATGGGGCAAAGGGAGACAGGGACTCTGGCAGGGCATAGGGGCAGGGTGGGCAGGTCTCTGCCCTTGCCCTTTGGGTGGGCATGCCAGGCTCTCCCTGTGCCACCCCCCTAGCAGGGAGGGCAGTGAGGGAGTCCTGGAGAGCCCTAATTCGACTCTAAGTCGACTTAGGGCTATTCCAGGTCCACACTGGCTTAAGTCGACTTTAGAAAGTCGACTTAAGGCTAAAGTCAAATTAAAAGGAGGTTTAATAAAGTCGACTTAATTTTCATTGTCGACTTTTACAAGTGTAGACGCATCCTAGGTGTTCATAGTGTATCCTGCATCTCCGCAATAAGAACCTGTCCCTGGGTATTCATGTTACACAGGGAAAAAGAAAAAGACATTCCATCCTTGTGCTCACGCTAGCCTTCCCACTGCTGATATTCTTTCAATGACTGAATAAAGTGAGTCAGTTTTCTCTGAGTGAGTTTAAGACCTTGGTCCTCTTTGGTGAAACTGTAAGTGTCCTCTGTTGGGCTGTCAGTGGGGTTTGAACTTGGTATTGTCACTGAATTATAAAATTAAGTACTGTAGCTGGCATCTGTAGGAAATTCATTACTCTCTTATGTAAGCGGGCCACCAGAGCAGCCATGAACTTTTCGCTGTCTCCTGCCTACCAGCTATGAGCTCAGCAAATGTTACAAGGCTTAGAGGGAGAGAAAACCCGCATTTAATGCAGGCTACGCAAGTGTGACTAGAATCTACAGCGGGATGCATGCGAAATTAAGTGCTGCTCGGCAGTCAATGCCCTTGCTTTCAAGAACGCAGAGAGTTGGGGCATGGGCAGAGAATGGATTTAAGTGCAATCCTCAGCATGCAGAAAACAGGCCACTTAAGTAAGGATTTTAGGCCTTGCCTACTAGTTAATGCATGACTGGGGTCCCTTGTGGTCCTTAGCCAGCGTATCCCTTTCTGTCTTGTATACCCATGTGACGCATTCTAAGCCTGCATTGCTCAAGATCAAGCCCTGGGATCTCACAAGTATGTGGAGAGAGTTGGGAAATCCCGCTTTGTAAAACACTCATATAAGCAGCATCCACAGTTCCTCTGCTGTTCCAGGGTTAGGCCCTTCCTTGGAGAAGTACTTGCATAACAAATAGTCTCGGTAGACGCGACATAGCACTTTAAATCGTCTAAAGCATGTGCAAATATCGGGTCCGCTCCAAATGAAAAACAGGAAGAGGCCCCAACAAGACTGGGCCTATTAAGTAAAGGCCAAATTTTGGCAGCTAGGAGTGCAGAAGAGTGGAAGGAATCTCTTCTTGCCAATGTGCTCCTGCAGGATGCATTAATGACGTGGCAGAGCGCCATCTTTGGGCACAGACCAGGAGGGGGCGGGTTGCCTGTTTGTGATGTGGCCAGGGCTAGCAGGTGAATGGGGGTATGTTTGCGTTTGGGGCCATGCCTTCCCCACCAGCTGAAGACTGTCAGGCAGTGCTGGAGGAGTTCATGCCACATATTTTGTAGTAAATGATTTTTCCTGAGTGTACACCACTCCCCTGCCCTAGACTCTCCTGGAGGATTTATGCCTTATGTAGGCTGTGTGCTCTTCCCCCACAACTCCTCATTAGCCAAAGTTGTTTACACCCCACTGACTCTAAGCCATGATTTATCCCTGAGCATCTCTCTGAGCCTGATACACTCAGCATGCCCCTGCTCAGAGATTATGGGCAGGGTGTACTTTTGTGAGCCCCGTTACCCTGACAAACCTGCTGCTTAGTGCTACCGTTCAGTCCAGACTGCCACACAACCAGTGGAGTTTTCCAAAAACCAAGCCCATCAGCCTGAGTCCACGCACTCCAGAAGAGAGTCCACGGTGCTAGGGGAAATGCTGCTGACTCCTCTTTCACACGGATCCGGGGGAGAAGGAAGCCGTAGTTTAGATGAGAGCTTTATCAGCGTAGGCATAGTCCTTTTAAACCTTGACATAAATATGGAGTGATAAGATAAGCCAGGTTATCCTGCACCGGTTACTCCAGATAAGATAAAGCCCTTTATGCTTTAAAACAGGACTCAAAGTTCCTGCTTTTTATGGGGGTAGTAGAGGGGGGCAACTTCCAGAAATGCGTCTGTTTACAAGGGGAGTGGCGATAGCGTGTGTGGGAGGAACAGAGATTATAAACGTGGCTTTCCGAACTTACCCAAAACATCAACTCCCTAGTTCACAGGCCAGACAGAATTAACCTGATGGACAGCACATTTCAGTATCAAAGATCTGATGCACTGCAATAGTTTTGCGTCTTACTAGCCCACAGGTTTCTCTATAGTTAGATTGCTGGAACCGTGTCCACACGGTAGTATTTCAGTGTTGACAGAGGCCGTTTTTAGGAAAGCCCACATGATCTACCTTGTGTGCAGAGCACTGCTTGAGACGCCAATAGTGAAGGCTGAGTTTCATTTTGCACTTAAAAGCCTCACCCTCTTTGTTTTGTATGAAAAATACAGCATATCCTCCCCGCACTGTACTCTGAGCACAGAATGCATTTTCACAAGTCCATCAGAGTTAAAATTTACTGGGCTCTTACAAAATTTGCATGTTAGTTTTCATCCCAAACGATCTTAAACAGAATAATTCAGACTTCTAACTTATTTTGACTATACCGAAAATTTATCCTGTGCCCAGGCTATATTTGAAGAAATTAATTTTTTTTAAGTTAACTTGTTAATGGTGATTGTATCTCATTGCTCTAATTGTTAGACTGGCTCAAATAATTATTCATTTCAACCAATTGACCTTTTTCTATAGCTAAATTGCATGCACTAGTTGTGATACACCTGCAAGAAATGTCAGTGGTAGACGGCTCAGCTGTCCCTGCGTTTGAAGTATTCCAGGCCTGCACACTGGCTTGAGTATCAGTGTTTGAAAGGCTCATCATGGCACTGTTGTGTCAGGATTGAGGGAACATTGCTGGGGAGAACCGAGGCAGGAATGCAAGGGAAACACAAAGCACAAACATTTGGATTCTGGGACTGGTTTCTCCCTGTCTCCTCTTTCCATAGGGAGACTGGTTTTAACAAAGCCCTCTAAACCAGGATGTTATGGTAATTGCAAATTAAATTCTAGATCCCCCAGTACACTTGGACTGCTTTACACTTGTAATTCACTAGAGAACGTGTTACCATCCTCTCTGTGCCCAGTCTGCAGAGGGTGGGAGTCTGTGACAGCCTCCAGGAGAGCAGCTTGGCTCTCCAGCGCGAACTGAAAAAGGATCATGATTTTGATTCAGAAAGTCCCTGGCACATCGGCTAAGCGAGCAGCGAGCAGAGAGTGTTTCAGGGCGGGACAGTGGCTATACACCAGCTGGTGCACTCTGGTTGCAATGCTGAACCCCTGAAGCTGCTGTGCAGTAATGCCACCAATGGAAGAAATCCCACCTTTACAAATCAGTTTAGTCTGGGATCGCAAATGTTACACGCTTAGTCACAATTTTACGATGACTGCATGATTCCACCATAGGGGAGAATTGTGAAATTTTTGGGTGCGTTCGCTCTTTTGTTCTTACCTGAACATGTCTGGGTTTTGTTCTTTAAGGACAGCTGAATTCTGGATTTACGATTGGTTTTAGGATAACTACGAAGTGGGTTGGAGCCCACGAAAGCTTACGTCCGAAGAAATGTGTTAGTCTTTAAGGTGCCACGGGACTCTGGTTGTTTTTGCTGTACCCAGACTAACATGGCTCCCCTCTGGAAATCACGGTATCCCTAAAACTATTTTCTGTCTTAAACGACCGATTATGAACTCTCAAGCTAACCCCCTCGAAGGTAGGGTTTGTTTGTGGGGGGTTATTTGCTCTAGGAATAAGACTACAGTATTGATACTGTTGTAAGTAATCAAGCCTGGAAGAATCCTTTGTTTTGATCTGCCACTGATTCCTGCGTGTGAGAGAATCAACAGGAAATGAGGCACTGCGTCGTGTCCTGCTGGATGCTTGAAACTGCACACTCTAGTGGGAGTTCAGACCTTTCCTGAGCAAATGCCAGGCGCAAACGTCTTGGTGCCCATTTCACAAGTGAGCAGTAACAGCCATGCTGGGAACAGAGTGGCACACGGCGCTCGCGTAGGCGGGTGCAGATTGTATCCAATAATGCTGTCAAAGTAGGTTATCTCCTTAACTGCCACGAAGGGTTGAAACGCATTCAGAGTGATCAAGAAGATCATTTCTAATTCTAAGTGATGTCTTTTATGTTTTGTAGCAAAATGTAACTCGTCACGTCTCTTGTTAGTTGTAAGGAGTGTTGTGTCCAAGGCAGGTTACTTCCAGATCGTATTTCCCAAATCAGTGACAGATTTGGGTCCTGATTACATGGGCACAGTGCATCATAGGCTGTCGATTTGGGGGTCACTTACCATTGTCAGGAAGCCACAATCAATCTCCCCTTCTCATATTGCTACAGATGAGAGGTTGAGAGCCACCGAATTACAGCAAGACAATGCCAAGTGCAGTTCAAACAAGGATTGATCTCTCCAGTACGGACAAGATCAAACTGGGTCTTCCTGGCATTACTAAAGAGAGTCCAAGGTTGCTGCACAATTCAGGAATATTGCCACTGCTGAATCCAGCCTTGCAGACGATGCTTAGTCACATTTAAACGGGGGGGGGGCTGGACCTGTTTTTCATTGGGCTATGCTGGCAGGCTGGGGTCAACTCTTCTTACTAGATGTCCTTAGGTGAGTTTGAGTCCAGGTGGAGCCAAACCAGAACACTTACATAAAAATACAGCTAACACAGTGGTTACAGGATAATTTGACGGGCCCCAGAACCCTCCTAATCTCCGGGCCCCCTTCCCGTATTGTCTGGGCCCCCTTCATGCATGTGCGGGCCCCAGCCCAGGTAGGCATTTGCAACCACTTCTCAGTACCACATGCATCGGTTATCACTCCATAAAAATATTTATAATTTTATACGGTGTTTATGTCTATAGCAATTATTGTCACAAACTAGCAAACACTGCAGAACACAATAAGTATTGTAATTAACAACGGTGGGGCGTAGGACCTGCCAGCAGCCAGGGCAGGGTGGAACATGCGTTCCGCTGGATTTTTCTATTTTTAGGGGCCCCGGAACTCTGGCCCCTCAAATTTGGGGAACCCGGAACTGTGTTCTGGTGCGTTCCCCCTTACTTTATCCCCTGAACTAACACTGGCCAATCAATCAGTGTTACAAACCTGGCTTAGTCATGAGTGTGTCTGAAGCATGCGCCAATTCCATGGCTTAAACGTAGTCATTTCTGTAGTGCAAATAAAGCGCTGAGTCACACGGCACTAGCAGGGGGTAGGGCAGACTTACCAATATAATAAAAATGGCTGCAGCAACCAGTATGAGTAGCACAATAATCTTCTCCAGAACAAGATTCGAGGGTAGTCACTCTGGCTATGTCTACACTTGGAAATTTAGGTCAACTTTAGATAAGTCAACTTAACAAAGTCAACTTTAAGTCGACTTTGTTAACTCGACTTAGCATGTCCACACCAAAATTTAAAGTCGACTTAGGGGGGACCCTACAAAGTTGACCTAGAGCATCCACACTGGACACCTAGGTCGACTTGTAGGGGCTAGGTGGACCTGGGACAGGCCCATGGTGGCGGGGGGGCACCCCTTGCCAAGTGCCAGGGGGCTCAGCCTTTGCCCCATTGTACCTGGGTACAATGGGGCAAAGGGGGACAGGGACCCTGGCAGGGCATAGGGGCAGGGTGGGCAGGGCTCTGCCTTGCCCTTTGGGAGGGCATGCCAGGCTCCCCCTGTGCCAGCCACCCTGGCAAGGGGGGCAGTGGGGAAGTCCTGGAGAGACCTAAGTTGACTTAGAGTTGACTTAGGGCTTCTCCAGGTCTACACAGGCTTAAGTTGACTTTAGAAAGTCGACTTAAGCCTAAAGTCGACTTTAAACTAGTTTAACAAAGTCAACTTAATTTTCCTTAAGTCGACTTAAGCAAGCTGCTTAAGTCGACTTAAGGAAAGTGTAGCGTAGACACAGAGTAAATTTAGTTGACTTAAGCAAGCTTAAGTCGACTTAATTTACAAGTGTAGACGCACCCTCTGAGTCAGAGTGAAGCGAAAGAAATAGCCACAAGTGTAGCTGCGAGCGCTTTTGATTCAGAATATCACCAGGCTGAATAATCACTGGGTTTCGTGATCTGCTACCATCTGATTTTTAACTTCTCAGCCACTCTGACTTTACAAATTACACTTGTGAGGTAAAGCTAACGAGAGACATGCATCTTATGCCATGCCAATAGTTTCAGACCGTTTGTTGAGTTACCTCTGATACCACACTCTCCACTCTTCCTCTACAGAGAATGTTCATGCAACAAATGTTGGTTGTAAGAAAGACTGCACAGTGGGTGGATTACTTGGCTCAGCTACCCCAGTTCTTCAGTGCCACCCACGCAAAGCAGCACAAATATCCATGCAGCCTCCCTCAAACAAGGGAAATGTCCTCCCTCACTTCTTCAGTAGGGGCCACAGCTTTGAGAAGATGAAGCGGAGGTGACGTACAACTTCCTGAGCAGGAGGTGGAAAGTGACACAGAGCCATCTCGCTGTTCAGTCTGTCAGTGTCCCGGCTGTTGCTGGTGCATGTGGGATTGACAGACACCTGAGGAGCAATGCTCTGTGTCAGTGGTCCCCACACTTTTTATCCCTCACCCCTGTTTGTGCCCCTCCCCTCACAGCTGAGCTGGAAGCAGGCCCACAGTCTGGGCTGGGAGCTTCTCCTGCTTTCATCCTGCAGGGAATCTGCAGTGTTCCTCTACACCCCCCAAAGGGGCAGACCCCACACTTTGAAGACCTCTGCTCTAGATTGTTACCCTGTGCCTAAAACCATGAGTGACTGCTCACAGATCAGTTAGGAGTGGTGCAGACTGTACTGGCTGTCCAACAGCTCCCAGCCATTTTAGGATGGGAAGTAAAGAAACAAAACCAAAAACAGTGAGATGAAGGGTGGGATTCACTCTGGCCAAGTGCAATTAAAAATTGAAGTAAAGCCAAGACGCTGAGATTAACGCACCCCTACAGAAAGGGAGATACTGGTAACAATTCAACATCTGTACCTTGAAACAATAATAAAACTTTGCCATGATAAAAAAAACCCCAAGCCTGTAGCCCCATTGCCTTCTGGCCTAAACAATGAGACATTGGGTGCAAGAGGTGAGCAAGAGACGTAAAAAATGGAGCAAATAAACCATTTATACCCTGCATATTCACAGCTGGTGCCAGAAGGGAGTTGCAGGAGACAAATGCACAGACTGCAACAGCAGCAAAGAAGTTGAAACACTTTTAGAAGAACTCAAATTAGCCAAGCACCTTTACTGACAAGAATTAGCTGCCCTGCAGCTGGAAAGGAAGTATGAAAGGATTTAGAGATGGGAGGAGGGGCAGAAGATATTTTTGGGCTCTCCAGGACATTTAAGGAGAAATCTTTGGGGTACAGCTGTGTGGAGGAGCAGGGTTACCTTCTTCTGCTTGATCCTAATTATCAAGGCACTTATGAAATTTCATTAACTGCAAATGATTTGATGGGAGCTGAAAGAAACATTTTTGGAATTCACCTCATCAGAGCCAAGTTAAAAAGCTTGATTAAGTCTTAGAAAGCACAAATTTAAATCAACAGCATGTTATGAGACATTTGAAAGAGCTCCTTTCAAGTCTGGATCCCTTAAGTACCACTCTGCCGGTTATTCAGATTTTTATACCCATTTTAGTGTTTGATAACTAGCTACATTTTAAAAACATCCATCAGAACACTAATGACTACTCATTTATTTTTATTAGGTGAATTTTAAAAAATTAAAAATGCATGTTCAGCTCTTTTGCCTTTTAGTATCTGTGCTTCCTGTAACGCCCCTCACTCCCAAACCACACTCTCTAACTTACAGAGCAAATGACTTTAACTGGATGAAGGAAAAAAATGGCAGTGGGGGAGAATATACCGAAAACAACCCCATGGAGGTAGCTGCACACTGCTGTAACAATCTAAGTCCACTGGAGTAACAGAGGTGGAAGTCATTAAAATATGAAAATATCCTTGAAATTTCACTCGTCTTATAAATTACAGAATTCCACATATACAGAGGAAGCTTATTCAGAAGCGACATTGTATTTGATCAAACCGTTTTAGGGCTAGCAGTTTGACCTACGTTTGCTTCTGATCATGTCTCTGCAAAACAGCGTTAGAGAGCAGGGCCTCTGCTTGCTCCCATTTTTGCTTACTGTTGAACTCAAATTCTGCTGTTAGAGGAAGACACTTACCCTTCCCTTGAACTCAAAGGGCTAGATTTGGAAGTTGGTTTCCTTTTCCAGTATATGCGCAAGTAATGCCTATTAACCTGTGAAGGGGTGGATAATCTATTTGATCCTGACTTCTTTATTTACCAGCTTTAATGGACATACCCGAAAAAAGGTTATAGCCATTATTTGCAAGCACCACCAGCTGTAGATGAGTGGCTTTGACCTCCTTACCCGCTAGCTATTTTTACATGGTGCTATCACCTTAGGATTCAAGTAGCATAAAAGCAGAAATGGGCCTTGATCTCACAAATTGTTCTGCAGGGGGCCTCTGTGCCTGTGAAACGCCACTCTGCTTGGAGACGGGGTTCTGTCCACACAGCGTAGCGTGTACCATCACGACCTGCAGAGAGACAAGTTTCAGGCACTGTTTGTTCTTATACTGGTCCAGATGATTAGATAAAGGAACCAACATGCTCACAAATAGCCTCACAGCTACGCCTCCATGTTCAGTAAAACAGGGTGCTGGAAATACAGGGTTTGGGAAATCAGTGTTCTTGGTCTCTATCATCTCCTGTGAAATGGCAGGAGACTTTCAAAGCAACAGCAAATCCTGTTTAGTTTTTAATATTTTTAAGAGAAAAGTTTCTTGTCTCAGACCCAGCCCTTTTCACCTTAACTTTCCATCACACCACATAAAACTCTTGTGTATTTTGGCACTCAACAGGAAAGAACTCCTTCCTCCCTTTCTTTTCTTTTCTTTTCTTTTCTTTTCTTTTCTTTTCTTTTCTTTTCTTTTCTTTTCTTCACACAGACCAGGAGCGCACGCTCTCCCTCCCTTTCTGTGAGCTTTGGAATGTAGTTCCGCACAAACTCAGAATTTGCAAATGGAACCAAAAAAAGCATTAAACTTTGTAGACAATTACATTTATTCTATGCACAGCAACTAGTTTCCTCTTGCTCTCAGCAGAAGTAAAGATTTACTGGTGCGCTAGGAAGGCATACAGAATGGAACACATCCATACAAATTCCAGCACAAACTGTTTGGAAATTGGCTACATAGGCCATGACATTTTCAGAAGATGATACACAGGGCAAAGTGATCAAACCCCAAATTAACTTACCCTGGGAATTCAGTGAAAGAATTGGGGTTCTGGGTTTCGTGATCACAGGCGTGTATGCCTGTGCCCAGGAAGGAGTGCCTCTGTACTTATCAATCATCTATTCAAAGGCCTGCATTAAAGAATTGTTACCCAACTACAATCAATGTCATTAAACTCCATAATGCAGACAGCACCTGAAGCATTTCTCAAGCTCTCAGCAGCATAGTATCCTGGCACTAGCTAAGCATGTTACGTATTATTTGTACTCCCACTGCTGTCGGGTTTGATTGGAATGGAGAGATGCTGATATGCATATCTCACATAGGCCTCTGGCTGCAGTATGTGGTGGTGGGTTGTCTTCCTGATGAAAAGCTAGAAGTTTAGTCTTATTTTAAAAGAACAATCTTCTTTCAAAGCATCTCCCAAACAAAGAGCAAATTCCCTTTTATGGCAGATGAATTTGGGAGGATATCAGCTTTGATAGTGTTTTCTGCAGTCTTAAGAACAATAGTGAGACGCTTACAAAGTAGAATTGTGATGTGTCGATGTACTATTTCAGCAGGGAAAATGTTTCGCGCCTTCTTTCCTGCAGAGCAGTCTGGTTCAGAACCTACCATGCTTTGCCATCCCAGAAGGAAAAAAGTACACAAGACTTTAAGAGAAAAGAGAACCTATGTGCAAAGGGAATGGGTACTATTGAAAACAAGGAAGTGGAGATTAAAAAAAATAATCATCATCCACACTGGTTTTATTTTTAAAGGGGAACATGCCCCCATAGTTAGCTCCTCTGTTAGGTCCTTGCACCCAGCTCATGTAATGTGCGTAATGTTCCAAGTACAGAGAATATTGCTGTTCCATAAGGCACTGTTTTTAATCAGGCACAACATTTACCTCCCAAAGAAGCTTCCTGGAACCTATCTTTATTTTCCTCTCTCCTGCTTAACCCCGATCCCTCAAAGACTGTTGCCTCCAGCAAAGAGGGCTTGATAGGGCTCCCTTTGGAACTCATTAGCACTGTTGTTTCAGCCCGTGGACTAATAGAGAGAAATGTGCGGCACTCACTCCCCCCAGAGCTCAGCATAGAGAACTCTCAAACTTAGATGTCCTGTATGTACCAGGCAGGCAGCCCTAAACAGAAACCTGACACGCAAGACAGAATCCCAGCGCCTATTACTGATTTTTATGGATCACTGAATGTCCCAGAATGTACCTGGGATACCAAACTTAATGGAACAGTGGTAGCCAGGATGGCAAATCCTATGTTTAACTTTGCACTTCTGTAATGCTTTGCAACCGCCAATTAAGCATCACAATAGCCCAATGAAGTAGATGGTGTTACCCACATTATGCAGATGAAGACATTGAGGCACCAAGTAATTAGTTCTTTCAGTCATTATTGCAGCTGTGTACCAGAACCCAGCCAACCTGGCTTCTAATCCCCTCTAACAACTAAACCCACTCTGGAAAAAGGAGTCTCCCTAACTGGGCTGAAGTTTCCCCCCATAGGGTGATTCCTGGTCTGGCAATGGCCTCACCCTTTTGGTCTGCTTGCTTTGCTTCTGAGTGGGGGTGGAAGGGGGGGGGGGGGGAGAACAAGAGTTCAAGTCAATGCTAACCAAGCCCCTAGTGGCATTGATAACCTCGTAAACAAAACAAAAATAGCATCACCTTGTTTCAGGGGACACCTGGGGAGCAACTTTCTGGTAGTCTTTATGGCTGGGTAGCTGTCAGCCCCTCCTGATCTGGCTTACTTTGGATACTGGTGGACTGCTCATAAAGCTGGCAGGCTTCTAGCATGGAAGTTCTTCCTACTGTTCCAGGACCCACTCCTACCATTTCCTCTCTGTTGTGGTCCAGCTTCCTCCTTTTAAAGCCTGCCTCCCTACCATGCATGATTGACAGGGCTGGAGGGGCGGGATTAATTTAGTGCATGCAGCCTCCCTACCACCTTTGTGGGATTTATATACCCTGCCACAGATTTTATGTTCCAAATCATACTGAAATGATAGTCAAAGTACTTGGATAGATGGACCACTGAAGGAGTCCTTTTCTAGTTGTTTAACTCCTTGAGCAATCTTGTTTAGGCATCAGGAAAGAATGTACATGTCTGAGGGTGGCTCCTTAAAAAGCCAGTAAAAAAAAAAAAAAAAAGAAATTCCTGCAGGGAAGATATTTTCTATTTAAAATGTCAAAGGGAAAACATCATCACATTTGTTTCTTTTTGCAGCAAATGGCATCCACTGATGGATCCTTACTCTATGATTGCCAAATTCATACATGCATGCTGATGCTTGCACCCATTAGTCACTAAAAGACCCTAGATAAAACTCCCATGGGGTATGTCTACACTAGCAATTTAGGTTGACTTAAGGACCCTTAAGTTGACCTAAATTACTCCATGTCCACACTAGGCTTTCATTAAGTCGACCTCAGAAATTCCTTAAGTCGACTTAATGAAAGCTTAAGTCGACTTAATAACTACCCCTCCTTAGGTCAACTTCTTAAGTCGACTTAAGGATGGTGTGGACGAGGAGTAGCCCTTAAGTCAACTTTATTAAGTCGACTTAATGCCGGTGTGGATGCCTATGTCCAATGTTAAGTCAACTTAACAAAGTTGACTTAACTTTTTCTAGTGTAGACATAGCCAAGGATTTCAGTGATAATAGGACTGTGTTTTTACACAGTTAATTGCTCCTGTTCCATGTTTAGCTGGAAACATCCCACAGCCTATTGTTCACCATGGATCCAACTCTGCTATAATAGGGTATATAAACTGGGATCTCAACTGCACTCTTAAAAGTGCCAGTGAAAATTAGCTCTTCCTATATTTGGTGCTAAGAAAAATCCTTTGTGTTCGGTACATAGAATAAAAATGGGAATTCTGAGCATGTGGCTTGTTCACAAGTGTAAAAGAAAGACAGGTGTAAATGGTTCATTAAGGCCTTTGGAATGCAGTGATGGGGGGGATTGCTCTTCTCTGATGAGAGATTGTGTTTTCTTCTTGATGAGAGTGCTGCTCTGTCCCCCTCACCCCCTGGCATCCTCACCCCAATTTAATAAAGCACTACGTGGGGGGGGGGGGGCTGTTAGCAAGTGATTCGAGTCTACTTCAGTATCTATTAGCAATCATATATACTTGGAAAAGCTTGCTCATGCCACTATTTGAGAGAACAGAGGAAAGTTAGAAGATATGAGTGTATTACCACACCTCATTAGCACTCTAGAAAATCCATTCAAAAGAATCCCTGATGGCTGATTGTACAAGATTTATATATTGAAATATCATCTAAAAAAAAAAAAGTTAGGACTCTGGTTCAAGCTAAGTGTAAAACCTGTACGCCACCCTCAACTTGTCCTAAATTACTTTCTTAGCAACTGTGGACAGGAATGGGGAAATGTATCCAAGTATGGGGGCAGGGCTACAACAATAGCAGATGGTGGTTTCCAAAAGGAGGAAGGGGAAACTCTGGTTTGTGCCTCAAACAAGGCAGAGGTCAAAGATGAGACAGCCAGATTGCCTAAAAGAAGAGCCAACATTTTCTGCAAAGGGTTCCAAATTTTGTACTTCCCAATCTCAGCTCTAGGCCACACTTACCGCTGTTTCTGGCAGCAGTCGATGGGAGATACACAAGGTACGTAAAATACCTTGTGTATCTCTCGCCGACTTCTTAAATCCTCCCTACGCACTACACTAAGCTGACCGGAAATGGCATCCGGTTGGTGTACTGTAAGTGCGGTTACGGAGCAGGTGTTCCAGCTTCGGATTGGTTATGATTGAGCGCGTCTACACAGACGCCTCAATCCAAAACTGAAGATCGCGTTGACGGCAGCGCCTTTGCCGCCATCCGTCTAGACTTGCCCCGAGGCTCTGGAGCTGCTGCAGTAATCTCCATGCACTACTGCAAATATTTTGCCCCTCAAAAGACCTGCATTGTCTGAACTGACCCCTCTGGAACTTGGACAGAGTGCACCGTGTTATTTCTTTATTCTGCCTAGCACATGGAATTTACAGACGGGCGATGATCATCCAACAGTGCCCAGGGGGGCTAGCTTTCTACAGACACAATGAAACAACCTACAGAGGAAAGAAAACGAAAGAAAACCAAACCAAAAAATAAGCAAGGTGGGGTGTATGAGCAGCCATCTGAAAATGTAAGGGCAAGTGGCCTGTTGTTCCTCCTGGTGTTACAATCCCACGTAATTTCACAAGATAAGAATTTGTCTACACTACAAAATCAGCTCAACCTACATTCACCACCATAATTAAATCCCCTGGTCATGGTTCTCACCTACCCTCCTTCTGCCAGTGAGAGAACTGTTGGTGCCTGAATTGACAGTGGGAGCCCCACTGCTCGGGTGGATAGCCTGGACCCATGTTCTCACCTCCAAGTGAGGGACTGGGGAGGAGGGGGAAGGAGCGCCTGAGCCCAGCTGCCTCCTGGTGAAGGCTTGAGTGGGAGAGCGAAAGAAATGGCCCCGCACAGGCTCTTCTTCTCCCCCATTGTTCACCAGAAGGAAGCAGCCGGCTGTGAGGCCCCACCGTGCAGGGCTGACAGCCAACAGGCGACGTAAGTAATGCAGTGTATAAAAATATAAGGGCAAGTGGCCTATTATTCCTCCTTGTGCTACAATCCCACGTAATAGCGTCAGATAAGGCTTTATCTATTCTACACTATGAAATTAGGTCAACCTACAGTCACCACCGTAATCTTTAATTTAAAGATCCCAGCATGCATTTCTCCACTCTGATCTGTACACAAGTCACTCAGCTCAAGGTCAGGCTGGTTGTGTATACGGGACCCAATGTCCCTAGTAAATATGACGATGACCAGGTGATTTGAGACAAAACATAGCCAGCTCTGATCTGTAGTTCCTAGAGGTCGCACCTTAATTCTAAGTGTGCGAGTACTTTGTAGAGCTCTGCACGCAAACAAGCCTCATCCTGGATAAGCTGGTTTTGTAATGGCAATTTCTGTTGCAGGTCTGTCGTCGTCTTTTGCCTTTTCTCTCTTAAATTCCTAATCTCTCTCGGCGCTGCACTCCTCCTGTGTATTCCATCCAGTGTTTCTAATTGCATGTGACTGATGAGCCAGAACTACAAGAACAGTGGTGCCAAGAGCCACTTTTTTGAGCCTGCTCAGCCAGTCATAACACACTGCACGATTGTTACGAGTTTATAGTTTGTGTACATAACACCCTCTGAGTACTGGAGCGTGGTTTATCCAAACAGAAAAGAATGGAGATGAATGAATGTAGGAATGACTTTTGGCCAGGAAATACTTTAATTTTAATTAGGGGGAAGAGGGTGAGAGGGGCATGTGGAGTCTTTCTTCTCTCACAAAATACAAGACTAATGAGTTTACAGCTGTGGGCTCGACCTCAGATCATCCCACATAATGCTGGTGTTGAAATGTTTGGATTTGTTAGAAGTGTGATGTGAGGCCTGATAACCTTACATTTAAAACAGTGAAAGAAAGGGAAACATCTGACTAGGGAGGGATTCCATTTTTTCTTTATTTACTTTCTTTCTCCCTTCTCTTTCCTTTTCAGCTGTCTTCACTGAGATAGAGGTTCAGTAGCTGCTGTGTTGGTTCACACAGGCCCCATCTATGTGCGGAAAGATTGGTCAATTACATCTTCTCTCTCCGTTAGGTGCCCGTTTTAGAACACAAGCGATGGAACCAATCGATCAATGCTGCTACTAAAATGGGGAATTCCCAGTCCTGAGTCACATTAAGAAACCCTTACCCACTACGAATGAGGACTCATAAGATCTACGCATTTTGTTAAATAGCCTGCTTCTGCAAGAGTGCTCTTAGTGCCATTAAGAAAATGCTAATTGTTGTTTAGAAATGTTGATTTCTCCCTCCGCAGAGCAACAAAATATTAATTAATTACTGCCATCCACGTTATTCCTGATCGATCTCAGTAAATCAGGTCTGTAGAGAGAGGACGGGCAGCTACACATGCATTCATGTGATGCTTTGTGTGCTGTGTTTCAACACTAAATCAAGCCTTTACATTTTATTCTGCCAGTGCTTCCCCTATAGTTAACAAACAAGAGGATGTGTGTAGAGTTTTCCTATGGTACAAGTGGGCTGGGATTTGCTACAGGTCAGAAATTATCCAGACCCTGCAGATGTCTTGTAAACCTCTCTCCTGGTCATATTTCCAGCCAATCATTCTCTGTTTGGGCATACATGGTTGTGCATTTGTAACCCATATGCCTGAAAAAGGCTATCTCTTTGAGAGATCTGCTGAGGGTGGGTTACTGTTGCTGGGCAGATTAGCTACCCACAACGAGAAACTTCTGGAAGCAGGGAGTGGTAGCATTTTTGAGCATGCTCCACAATGTACCCTGCTGGTGTGATGTGGTGTGGTCAGTCAGATCACATGAGAGGAGCAGTCTGTGCAGACAGCAGGCAGGAGCTGCTTTGAGAAGAGCCCCTGTGCTCAGTTTTCAGGAAAGAAGCTGAGCCAGGAGTGAACAAGATGTTTTCTCCCTCTAATGGAGTCATCTGCAACAGATTTTGTAGACATGCATATGGGACTGAGGGCTGGTTGCAAAGGAGAAGAAAAAGCCTGCATGGAATGCTACAGAGGATTCCAGCAAAGGAAGAAGAGGACAGCTATTTCTTGCCACTCAAGCTTCTACACTTGAACAGAGACTGTAGCTGAGAGTTGGGTGAACTCCACCTGGACTTTGGGACTCTTGGGTATCTTTCCTGCAGGGGTTTTCTGTAGGGATTGTTCTTGGTTAATTGTATTTTGTTTTCTTAGGATAAGGTTTATTTAGTTAGTAGTTAAAGTTCATTGTTATGTTTGTTTTTAGTAGTATTTTAATGTGGGAGGATAACTCTGAGCAATCTTTGCTGTGAGTCCTGTACAGACTGGATCCTGGGTCTCCAGCTGCTTTCTCCATAGGGATTGATTTCTATGAGGCACTGGAGAAGGGCAACTAAATGAATTTTAGCCCACCCGAAGGTTACACATTCTGAACCTATATGTTCCGGTTTGCAGAAGTTTGACAGTGAACCAATGTCTAGGATAATGTTGTTTTGTTTGGTCAAATAAAGTTCTTCCTTGAGTGTTAGAAGAATACAGTGTTTAACAGCTGTCACATGACAATATGCTTAGTCTGAGTACGCCATACAATAGAGTGTAATTTAAATTATTTCTGGGATATAAACTAATACATGTTGTCAGGGTTGTCTTCCATGAAAAACCATCACTGGCTGAGAGATGTGCAGTGGAAAATAAGTATAGAGCAAAACAGTCACAGATCTTTTGGAAAGCTAGCTCATTAACAACAATTGATGAGGAGGTGAGAATGTTTAAAGGTGGGAAATTTATTTTATTTTTATAGAACCTCTTTTTATTGCCTTTTATGTCCCTCGCTAAGTGTAACTCAGGAAGTTTAGACTTGAAATTAGATGCAACTTTCTCTCCATCAGAGGAGTAAAGTTCTGGAATAGCCTTTCAAAGGGAGCAGTTGGGTCAAAAAATCCAGCTGGTTTCAAAACTGAGCTTGATAAATGTATGGAAGGGATGGTACAGTGGGACAGCCTACTTTGACGATTGATCTTTGGCTCCTGGTGGTAGGCATGCTGATGGGACAATTGATGGGGTGGGTTCTGAGTTATTACAGAGAATTTTTTCTTGGGGCTCTGACTGATGAGTCTTGCCCACATGCTCAGGGTTTAACTGATCACCATATTGAGTGAGGTCCATGAAGGAATTTTTCCCCAGGGCAGATTGGCAAAGGCTCTGGGTTTTTTTTTTTCCCCCCACTTCCTCTGTAGCACGGGGCATGACTCAATTGCTGGTGGATCCTCCGTACCTTAAAGTCTTTAAATCATGATTTAATAACTCAGCCTTAGGTTAAAGGTTTATTGCAAGAATGGGTGGGTGAGGTTCTGTGGCCTGAATTGTGCAGGAAATCAGACTAGATGATCATATTTGTCCCTTCTGACCTTAACATTTATGAGTCTATGTGGTGCCTTAGCCTTTCTGATTTTGCCCTTATATTCTTGTGCTATTCTTTTCTATTCCTTCTTAGTAATTTGTCCATGTTTCCACTTTTTGTAGTATTCCTTTTTGATTTTCAGGTAGTTAAAGAGCTTCTCTAACTGCTCTCCCTATCTTTTCTTGGCATCGGAATAGTCTGCAGTTGTACCTTTTAATCGTGTCTCTGAGAGAGTGCTAGATTGCCAACTCCTTTTTCCCTTGGATTTTCTTCCCATAGAGCCTTACCTATCAGTCTTCTGAGTTGGTTAAACTCTGCTTTTTGGAAGTCTTAAGTTCTTATTTTACTGCTCTTACTCCTTCCTTTCCATAGAATAATGAAATATCATTTCATGATCACTTTCACCCAAGTTGCTTTTTAATCGTCTCATTCCCAACTAATTCCTTCTGGTTAGTCTGAATCATGTCTAAAATAGCTATCTTCCCCCAAGTTACTTCCTTTTCCTTCTGCAACAAGTTGTCCCCAGCACATTCCAAGAACTAACTGGACATTTTGTGCTTTGGGGTATCACGTTTCCAATAGATGACTTGGTAGTTAAGTCCCTCATTACTACCAGTCTTGTACTTTAAATATTTATTTGTTCTAGAAATGTCCCACCCACCTCCTTCTCCTCCTCCTGATTTGGTTGTCTGTGGTAGATCCTTATGATGACATTGCCTCTGTTTTTTTCCCATCTTCTTTTATTTTTACCCAGTGATTTTCAACTCTCACCTCCTTCTGGACCTTAAGTATATAAATTCTTGGCATACATTGTCCTTCCTGAACAAGCTATGTCCTTCAATATCAATATACCAGACATGAAATTTATTCTACCAAGTCTCTGTGATGCCAATACAACATAATTTCGCAGGTGCACTAAGACTTTCAGTTCTTTCTACTTATTCCCCATACTCTTTGCATTTGTGTATAGGCATCAAATATGTGGAATGGATTCCCCAACTGTTTTCCTCATTCCTCCTGTACCCTTACTGTAAATTTCCATCTCTCAACTTCATGACCTTGGTGTAGGTCATCTTTATTTTTACACTTACCTGTGAGCTTTTGTCACCTGACATTTTGAACCTACTTCAAAAATCCTCCTCGGTTGGTGAGTCGCTGTCTCAAGATGCTCTTCGCCTTCTTTGTCAGGTGGCCCACCAGCTCTTCCTAGCAGGCCTCCTTCACTGAGCAGCATCTGTGTTCCTACCATTTGGGTTTCTAAGCTCTCTTTTTACAGCGTGAAGTAGTTCTGAATCATTGTGCCTGTCAAGCCAGTCTCCCCTCTGGTGATCAACATGGGCCTGCTAGAAGATAGACAGCTAGACTGAAACAATAGAGTGAGTTAATGGAGCAAAATAACCATCAGTGTTTCCCATTAAAAGTAATTTTTTATTATCTATTATATAGTGACTGTAATTTTCTCTCAGTTCATTCAAACACCTCTCAGGATAAACAGTTTCTGTATTATACCCTTGTAAATGAGACCATAGGATCATAAACCTTAATTTGTTAGTTTTGGCTGTTCTCAGCTTTGGCAGGCAATTAAACCAATTCATTAGAGTTCAGAGGCACATTTTTGGCTATGCTTTTCTTGAAGAGCTCTGTAAGGTAATCCATTGAGCTCATCAATTGAAATGTGCAAAAAATGTCAGTATCTTTGTCATATGATGCCTAAATACTATAGAACTGGCTAGGTGAATTCTGGGTGGGAGGTTTTTTTTTTTTTGCTTTGCAACACTACGATATACATCATTCTTGGAAGCACTATGAGGCTGGGTAGCACAGTGGCCTGATGTGTTGGACAAAGCTTACGTTGATTGGTGGGATGATGATCAGTGGTGATAGATGGGGATTAAAGTTTAAATTTAGAGGTGGGTCAATACGCTGCCCCCAAACAGCTCACACCTGAGTTTTGGGGGAATTCTGATCCGTATATGACCTTTGTAGCTCTCGTCACAAGATGAATTATTTATGTTAACAATTCCTTGACTGTCCAAACCAATTTCAGCATCTCCAATTCCATGTGGAGAATCAAGACTGGACTGTCAAACCACTTAGACTGCCTCTCTGATTTTAATCTTTTGATGCTAGCAATTTAATATATAATGAGGACAGAGAGGTTGCTTTTAAAAGAAGTATTATTTTTATGAAGGCGGTAGGCCCCAGATGTGACGCATCCTAAGACTGATATTTGTTGGGGATGCACTTTAGATATTTCGAGTTTCTCAGCAACTGTTTTTTTTTTTTTTAAGAAAAAGCATGCCATAGTTTTGTAACCCTACAAAATCCCCCGTGTTTTGTTTTCTCCCCTCTGCCTGTAGCTGCACTTTTGTTTTCCTGGAGCAGTGATGTTCATCAGTCTGAGAAGGCAAATGATTTCTTTAGTGGTATCTCTCGGGTGCGCATGAACATTTATGAGGGGAGAAATCTCTTTGATTGCACATCTCTGGTATTTCTTTGCTAAGACAGTGAGACCTCACAGTTTCCTGTATCTGACTGGATTAATACATTTGGCTCAAGCGCTATCTGTCATAGCTTTTACATGAGGAGCTGGAGACATTCTTAGAAGCAGGGGTGGCATTATTAGCTGATGGTAAATATTGGGGGAAGAGGGAAATAAGCTTCCTTTCATGAAGGGGCCTGAAATGCTTTTTAGAATGGAAAGTAGAGGAAAATCTGACAAACACCATCTTCCTCCCCCTGCCAAAGCCATCCCATAACAACCATCTGTGCCAAGTGCCTGGTTACCCTCTGTCAGCGTAAGCTCTGTAAATCACACAAGCTAGCTTCAAGGATGCATACGAGTGCACTTCCCCAGTTGAAAGAGGTTGCATTCTGGGAATTGTTTCTTAGTTGGACCAACTTTCCCATCACTAGTTAAATAGGGAAGAAAACAAAGGATGGTTGATAAATACAGTAATTAGGCAAGTTTACTGGAATGGAAGAGTCTTGCAAGAGTACAAAGAAATTGCTTTGCCAACACCTGACGAGGTGGGTTAGCCACTTCTGCACAGATTGCTCTAACTGATCTTTCAATGGTAGGTGTCCGAAGCAATGGAAGAAAATCCCTTTTCTTCAGCTGCAGGTCGCCTTGAAAGGCTTTAGGGGAAAAAAAATCCCATAGCTTATGCTCAAACTGCTATTTGGCTTTATATTATGGTCAGCAACGGAAGTTTGTAATTTAGGCCAGTTATAGTGTCTCCCAGCCCACAGGATTTTATTTTTTTCTAATTCATGAAATAGAGTGTTGCCAGAAATGGCATCTTCCTGATACAATACTGATTTCTGTGCTTTGAAAGGACTGTGAACTCACCAGACACTTCAGTGCTCTGATCTTTTAGGAGGGATAGGAGGAGGCAGGAGCTAACTCGGATTCAGCTTTTCACAGAGCTCCTGACGCTCAAGGTAACGCTGCATACTATCACCCACCATATTGTTCCTTAGAAGATAGATGTGAATGCTATTTGATAGCTAATTCCAGTGTTACTGGCTCCAGAAAACTTGTATGTGTCTGATAAATCCTCTTGCCAAAGTCTGATTTACCTTTATTTCCAAGTTTAAAGTCCTCCCAACCCACCCACACAGAAAATCTGCCTTCAAGAACCCAAATAAGTGAGGTGATAGCAAAATCAATTATCCCCTGCTACTAAGAAATTTGAACTCTTGACTTCGACTCATAGGTAGGCCAGCACCAATCAGGATAAATCATATAGAGATTCCACGCATAGTAATAACAATACAGTCATCAAAAATCCTTGGCGTCTGTGCTCCATGCCTGACAATTCAAAGCAAGTGTCCTATCAGCAGCTTCCTGTGAGGCACTGGAAATGATACTACGGCTACCACAAATCAGGGGCTGGAATTAGCTGCTTGAATTTACTAGAGATCATGAGAATGTCAGGTACTTTCTTTTGTAGCAAGCTTCACTCTTGCGAGGGGAAGGAGCAGGTGAGGCTGGGGAGAGGCTTCTCTAGCTGTTTCTGGGTCTCAAGAGAATATACAGATTGTTCCTCTCTTTGGGTGCGTCTACCCTTACAAATTAAGTCGACTTAAGGAGGCTTAAATCGACTTAATTTACTCCGCGTCTACACTGGCCTTTCCTTAATTTGATTTAAACTGCTCCTTAAGTCGAATTAAGGAAAAGTTAGTTTGAATTAATAACACTTCGTTTTAATTCAAACTAGCGCTTAAGTCGACTTAAGCCAGTGGAGACGAGGAGTAGTGCCTAGTTGGACCTTTTTAAGTCGACTTAAAACATTAAGTTGACTTAAGGTCAAAAAGGGGCCACCTCTACACTTGAAAAGTTAAGTCGACTTAATAAGGTCCACTCTAAGTTGACTTAAAGTCGACCTTATTAAGTCGACTTCATAAAGTCGACCTAACTTTCAAGTGCACACATAGCCTTTGAACGCAAGAGTAAAATGGGACTGCTTCCTTCAATGAGTGGGTGCAGAGCCCCTCAAAATTAATGCAAAAGATCGATTCAACATAGCTGCCCCCCTTCCTTAAAGTTATCTGTATTATGTTTTTTTTTTAAAACTGGATCTGCCCAGGCATAAGTAGCAAGATTAAAAAAAATTAATAGTGACCAAGTGCTTGGTTCTGTACGCGATAAAATTTAAGGCGCCGCCCATCTAAATGACAAATACAGCAAGATAAATAAGAGAAGCTGCACTAGGAGACTCAGAAGGTGGGGTTTGTTAACTGAGCTCCAATTTATAGGGGCTAGTGTGTGCCTGGTGGAAGAGATGCGAGGTTAGGAGGGATTTAGATGAGGAGCAGGGCTAGATCTGGTGCATTAGGAGTGGGAGGTGCCGATACGCACAGCGGACAGCAAAGAAGAAGGCACCTAGAAGGGATGGGAGAAGGACATGGGTGACAGCAAACATTGTGATGGTGGCACACTGAAAAGGGAGCATAAGACATACGATGCAAGTCTGGAATTAAACAGGTCTTTTGACATCAATAGTGGCGGAGTGGCATGGGGTGAGGAGTCATTGAGGGATTAATGCTCTGGGCCAGGGGATGGAAGTACCAGCTGCCAGATGGCATTAGTGTTCTGGCTGGAAGACAAGTGTGTATCAAGGAAGGTGCAGTAATCAAGGCAAGGGATAATTAGAACATGGGCCTGGGTTTTTATTATTTGAATTGGTGGCACAAAGGAAGAGCCAGATTTTTAAAATGTTGGGAAAGAAGCGATGACGAGCTTTGGTGAAAGTCTGGCTGTGTGGGGAACAGAGGCAATACAAAGCATGAGCCCAAAGATAGGAGAATAAAACGGTGGCATGTGCAGCTATGGAGGGAGAATGAATTAAGGCATGCTTGTATTCAGCCGACCATCCGGGATGGCCACAGAGAGCTGGATATGTGGAGCTGGACAGAGGCAGAACTAAGACTTCCGCGTCAGCAGCAGAAAATGAGAGCTGAATCCACGTGAATGGAGGGAGTTCCTTAGACTAAGGTGTCAAGAAAGAAGAGGACCAAGAACAGAGCCCTTTCATACATGCGATTTCCTCTAGCAATTCATCCATTTGTGACTCTCTGTTTGTGGCTATACTTTAATGCAGGGGTAGGTAACCCCCCGCACACGTGCCAACAGTGCACACGAGCCCATTCGGAGCAGCACTCAGCATCCTCTGTGGTGCCACAGAAATTGCCACTCTTGCCATCAAAAGACACTCCAAGTGGCTTCTTTCAGGGGAGGCTGCAATGCCGAGGTCCCTGCCACGTCCACGCCCCAGGATACCATGTAAAGAAGCCACCCAGAGCGGCTCCTCTCTGTGATGTGCCACCACCAAAAGGAGTGACTCCAGGCAGCTTCTTTCCGTGGTGTGCCTGGGGCTAGAGGTCCCCAGGCACGCTGCCGAGAGGAGCCACTCCAGGTGGCTTCTTTCCACGAGAGGGCCTTCGGCACCAGCTGAGGGTCGAGGAGGAGGGGGTGGCAAAGGTTGCTGCCCCGTGCTTTATGCATTAAAAACCCCACGGCCAGCTCAACAGCCTACATCATTAGTCTATTTTGGGTTTAGCTAAAGGCTTCCCATAGTGCCAGGTCCGTCTCAGGATAGCTATCACAACCAACAGACTTTATCTAAGACTTTTACACCATCCTACTCTTCGCTCAAGAGAATTCTACAGGCTCAGTCAGCTAGAGAGATTAGGTTCCTTCTTCTCATGGAAAATAATGTGATCTGATTCAGGCAAACAACTTAGCTGGGAAGGTTTAAATTCACATACGCTGGTAGTAGCAGAGGGTTGGGTTCGGACAATATTGTAACATCTATATTCTTGTGGCAACTTTTCTAAAGTAGCTATCTGTTCCTCATTCTCCTTGGTCAGTGCAAGTAAATTAAAATGTGCTCTAGCTTTCCTTTCCAGTAAGAGATTTTCCTCCCCCCGCCCCCTCCGAACAGGCACCCACAAGAGTTTGACTCAAGGAGGATCACTCATAATCCATTTTCCCCCTTCCAGGTCAGAGGAGGTTGATCTAACAGGCAGACTGATTCTCTCTCTGATCGAAAAGCTTGATTTTATCCTTGAGGGGCTGGGGTCTCCTTTTCCTTCCTAAACTACTGGAACGTTTCATTTCTGCTTATTTTGGATTGTCTAATTTCTTTCCTTTGCTCCTTTGGTAAAATAAGAGTATTAAGGCCAGAAGATAAGTTGGCTCTTCAAAACCTAGGGATTCTTGCTGTGACAGCCTAGAGAACTAATGAATCCTGAGGGAGGTGTCTACACTAGACTTTTCTTTTAATCTTTTGAGTTAATTGATTTCCAATTACTTTTGGGCACTCAGCATGCTTGTAAACGCTTGTGTGGATGATCCTCAATGTTTGTTATTTTTCTGAGGGATCAGCAGATCTGCCTTAGTGTCCAAACAAATTTTTAATGCTGATTTTTTTTGCCATGGAACTTTTGAGATTCCTACAATCTCCTATCGATTTAGGGATTAGTTTTATCCTGTAATCCAGTGTCTCCACCCAGCCTGTCGCATGAATGTTCAGTATTTTTTCATTATTGACTGTTCCACTATAAAAAAAAATTCCCTGTACCAGTTGCAATAACTGTTTATGAATAGAAGACAGTACATTCATAATTGTAAACTTCATGCCAGGAAACTAACTTCATCCTCATGGCTACATAAACATGCCTTGTGTCTGAGACAAAAGGAGAGTTAACAGAGACGAGAGCCGATGTCCCCTCCTCTTTCTTTTTTCTGAAAATAGACCATCCAGTGAAAGCAATGAGAATGGTGAATTCCACCCACTTCTTTCTCAGTAACTGCATTATCATGGCTATTGGTCCTGTAGGTCCCACCTCTACCAGCGAGTGGGGAAAAAATCTTTCAGGTGATGGCTGAAAATGGAAGAATCAAAAGTGGGGGTGGAAAACTGAAGGAGCATAAATGAAGCGGAAGTTCATACCACCCAGAAAGGTTTGTGTTGCAGGGCTGTTAGAAAAAGAAGGGTCGGCTGGGGTAGCTAAAGGAGTGAAGCTGAGTTAATTTGTTTCTCCGTTGAGTGCAATAACACTGTTAATTATGATGAACTATTTTACGATGGAAGTTGAGGAACAGCACGGCATAATTCCACAGGAATTCCACTGGAGTGCAGCGTTAACGAACCATTGCCGTTACACTTCACAATACAATAAACGGCAAATCGCTGACTCCCTTTGCTATTGTGACAGATTGAGTACCATTCCTGATGAATTCTTCTGGCATTTCTGTGGGCGCAATATGTCATTCTTTAGGAATTCCACTGTAGCTGGCCATTGAATTAATGGCCACTTATTATTACATGGACTAAATGTTACTGCACTATACAGTAGGCTTTAACTGGATTGCCTACACACTACGAACTGGTTGACAGTTCTGAGTATTCAAAAGATAGAGCTATACATGCTTTTTGATGTACGCTAAGCTTGTAACACATGCTGAGTTTCTCAGGCTCTACTGAAAAGTGGTGTCAGGGTGGGACGTTGGACAACGGTGGTGGGAATTTTAATGCCTGTGTTATCAAGGAGCCAAGATTACGAATAGCTCTTTGTGCTGAGGCCAATACACTTTCCACTTCCACCCTGTGTTATACACTTCTCCAATTTCTGCTGGGGGAGCAGGTGCTGATTTTTAATGCCTATTTTATTTGAAGTCTCTTTTCACATAAGCCTAAGGACCCTGCTTTTTTTTGGTCTGCTCGGTAATTTAATCATACACTTAAAAACAGAAGCTGTAACATGGTGTTAAAACAGCCTTGGCCACTATTAAATCAAGTTCCAAAGGGGCCGCGTGTCAGTCTAGGTCAGCCAACCACACGAGGAGTTTTAAAGACGAACACATTTATTTACTGCATGAGCTTTCATGGGAGAAAATCCCACTGTGTTTCACATTAAAGACTTTATCAGAGCCAATCATGATGGGGATTTTCTCCCACGAAGGTTCATGCGATAAACAAATGTGTTCGTCTTTAAAAGTGCCACAGGACCCCTTATTTGATTCACTGTTAACTCAGTTATTGACAGGAAGGAGAATATGGGGAATTCAGTATGCTTCCCCCCAAGGGGAAATACATAAAAATGCGTTAGAGAATAGACCTTTGGGGCTGTAACCCCCCTATTCTCTCCCTAGCTGTGCCAGCAGCATTGTTCTTTAAACAAGCTATTGCACAGAGGTTGTCTGCGGAAGAGTTGCATTTGTATTTTTCTCCCTCTCACCCCTCAAAAGTGGCATAAACCTGTAGGTGCTACAGAGACATCTGTAACTCGTTACTGTTAATTTGCATGAGGAGGCATCACACTCTGCACAGGGTAAAAGCTGGGCTGTCTAGAATAGCAGCTGCCGACGTGCTTAGCTCTGCGATACCTTTGATATTGTGTCTGAAGTGCTAAGAATTCATCCTTGGTCAGTGGGCAAGGCTGTGAGGGGAAGGGAGATGCTAATCAGGGAAAGGTTTTAAACAAACCTCTCAAATCCCTTCATCACATGGTGGCTGGGCCATCAAAGCACCTGAAGCACTATTGGTACTAAAAGACTCAGCACATCTGTCGATAAACCATTAGCCTCAAAGTCAAAGGACTAGCTATGACACAAACACTCAACTCCCTTTTTTTCATCCAAAATCAATGTTGTATTTATCTTCATTGATCTACAAGGAAACTGAATGTTTAAAATTACAGGGGTGCAGGGGGGAGGATGGGGGAGAGGAAGGGAAACGAGATACAGAGTCAAGGAAAGAAAATAGCAGCGGATGGCTGAATTAACTAGAGAGTAAAAGCCCAGGATATATAAAACATGGATACTGAAAAATAAAATAAGGGAGGGGGGAATGGTACAGCAAGTAAAACATGGCAAAATTTACATATGAATTAAAAGTAAAATTTGAAATAAAAGTAAAAATCATGCCAAAAGCAGTTCAAGGCAGAACCACACTGAAACAAACATTTGCTTATGGTCTTCATGTACTATAGATAATATCAGAATTTCTCTTTTTAAAATCAACCATTAGACTTTTTTTTTTTTTTGCACTCCTAAAATTCTACTGTGTCTTGTATACAGATTCCAATGAGAACACTGCACAATTAGCACAAGGGGTCCACGGAAAATTGTCCTTGCTTGCCAGCGAGCCTGCCCACAACACAAAAAAAGGGGGGGAGGGGGAAGGAAAGAGGGAAAAAAAGAAAAAAATAAAGAAAGGGTTTGCCGCATGGGTACTGTGCCAGTTCCATCTGTTTTTTTGCCATCTTGAAAAGTAGGAAACCAAAATCTCCTCCCAGGAGCATCTCTCTCTCCTTGGTGAACTGTCCCTTGTGTTTGTACAAAAAAAATGCAGTCTCTTTTTGGTTTTTTTTTTTGTTAAACACAAGCATCCTTCTTCCTGTTCACATGCCATTTCCATTCTGTCTCCAGAGTTGCAAGTTGTTTTGGTTTTTGGGTTTTTTTTTTAAATCTTCCTCCCCCCAACATCCACTAAGACCTGCCTCCACGTTCTTGCATAGTTGAAGTATATATGCTGCACTTAACTTTTTGAGTGTGTATTTCTGACTGTGACAAGAATGAGTTGTAACCATGTTAACAAATAACCAGAGTGGTTCTAGAAACCATTTTTATAAAGTCTACCTATGTTAAGAATTTAATATTGGTGTACATTTATATTAACAGAATATTTACAGTTTGTTTTTCTTTTTTTTTGTTTAAAACAAGAAGTCAAAAAAAATTCCTCTTAAATTTCTGCATAATATTATAAGGCAAAAACCAAACAGCTTTGTACAATATTATTATTAATAATAATAATATTTTAATATATATCTGTAACTTCGGTTCCAAAGTACCAAGATAAGTGATCGATTGGCCTCAGTTAGGGAACCTCACAGTGGACTGTAAGAAACTACAGTATTTCCATAAATAATACTTTAAGAAACCCTGGGTAATTTTCTTAAGGATCTGAGGCATTTTAAATGCAAATTTAACTAAAAGCAAAATTTCTTTTCTTTTTTTTTTTTTTTTTAAAAGCGAATAAAGAGCACAAAATTAAAAAAAATACAAATCCATTAAAAATGTTTCTCACATTTGGGAAAAAATGTACAAACTTGATATTTTTTTTAATAACTCATTTTAGCACAAACAAAAATAAAATAAAAAAATCAATACCTATATATATTAAATTCCCATTCTTAGCAACTTTCTTGTTGGAAAGTTTGAAACCCCTGACCCCATTATTTATGGAACTGTGCTTAACTTCTATAAATTTTACATTAAAAAGAAAAAAAAAAAAAAAAAAAAAAAAAGGTTACAGCAGTGCATTTTGTAAAAGATTTTTGTTGTTCTATATACAGCCAAGTTTAAAATTCACCCTGTGGGGGACTATCGTGCCTCTACTTCTTTGGGGTTTCTAGAGGGGGAATAGTCCCTGGACTCGGAGTTTGTGAGTGGGGTAGTCCTGCGTGGGGAGGCAGGTCTAGCACTGCTTGCTGGTACCAAAGGGGGCGGGGCACTCAACGCTGCGGTTGGTGGGTTCCTATTTAAAATCCCATTGTGCATGGCCGCGGATGGACTGAGTCTGGGGTAATGCATCCCGCTTAAGTGAGGCATGAACGATGGCATGTGTGCCAGATGACTTTCGATAGGGGACGAGTGCAGGTGGTGCATTCTGGCACGCTCAAGTTCTTCCCGTAAGTGCAAGCGCTCCCTCTCCTCCACTTGCCGCAAACGTTCCTGTTCTCGGCGGGCTTCAAGAAGGTTTTCGTGGTTATAGTCATGTGGCTCCCTGTCTCTGTAAGAACGCTCATGGTCATAAAATCCAGAAGTAGCAGGGAACCTGTGGATGGGATCTGTCCGGAGCTGAAAGTCCATTCGACGATGCAGGTCTAAGCTCCGGTACGCATCTCGCAATGGGTCTCTCACTGGGTCCCAAGAAAATCCAGGATGTGGCAGTCTTTCCCTTCCTGACAAAGGATTCATGCCCATGAGAGGGGTCATCATTCTGCTGCGGTCAAGAACATTCATGTTGTTCATCTGGTGAACGCTACTCATGGAGAGAGGCATCGTGGGCAATGGTAATCCATGCAAAGACGGTGGTGGCGGATGATCCACAGTTCTGGAATGCTGTGACGGTTCAGATCCCACCACCAACAGCACATCACTGTCCTCCTTGCGCTCCTCTTTGACCTTGATGTCATTCTTAATCTTCTGCAGGTCACTTGGAAGCTCTGGCTTTCTCTCTATATCCTTGTTCATTAAACTGCTAAGTTTCAAGCTCTCGCTTAGTGCAGGTTTGCTGTAAGGAGACACAGACTGAATTACTGGCTTTGTGTTGTCCTCGGAGGGTCTCTTATCATGGCTTGGAGTTTCCTTTCCGGGAGAACGGCTCTCTTTTATTTTGTGTTCTGTTATGGGTGGCTCTCTCAGTCGGTCGGGGTGCTCTCGCTCTGGGTCTTTGGACCTTTCCCTTTCACCAATGCTAACTTGCCTGATGGGATCGCTGGAGGTCTGGCTGTTGCTGCGGATGAGGTTGCTGATCTGATGGGTCACAGGAGCTGATGCCGGTGAGGATCTATTTGAATGTCTGTTTTTATCCAGGAGATCCCTATGAAAAGAGGAAAATAACTTATTGTTTATGTGCACTCCTTTACACAAAATATATATGCCAACAAAGAACAGAACTACATATAAAGTGTACGTTGCTATTAAAACTGTGAACCTAGAGCTTCTGAAAATGAGAAACTAACCATTTTAGCTGGCAGCAGATACAGTGATGCTAAATGCTGAGCACTATTCTTGCTATGGGCTGCTCGGGAGCAAAAAATATTAAATGTGCACGTGTTTGGTGACTTGCAAAATGGGACATGAATATTAAAGCATCAAAGTCACCTCTCCTGTGTAATTTAAACTTTAGTCTGCTTAATAGACAGGGTAGTGCATTATTGAAGGGCTGGAAGGGTCAGTGGATTATTTTAAAAAATATTTTCTATACTATACCAGCCAAGGAAGTAATCATTATGCTATTGATAAATACAATTATTATCTAGGAATATTAGCCATTAATATTTTAAGATTCCCTTGAGTTACCGGGGTGGCTGCACTGATTCTGTATGACATACAGCTACAACAGACACTGAATCAGCTGGCAACTAAATCTTGAATTTTATGCACATTTACAAAAAAAATCCAAATCCATCTTAAACTCCTCTATCTTGGAGCCTGAGCAGCCTGCACATGAGGTAATGTTCGTTTTCCTTGGGAGCCGCAGATCTGCTTTTCAGTTCAGTTCCACTGAGCTAAGTGCTGCAATTTCAGCAGTTATAGCAGCTGGATAAGAAAAAAGATCCCAGGCACTCGAGATATATGCCCATGAAAGCGATCAGACTGCATTTCAAGCAGGGCTGCTCTCTCATATAAGTAGTGATGCCATCCCTTTGGAGAGGGAAGGGGACGTATGAGAGTGGGGTTGTGTTCCCATCTGTACCATCGATGCCTTGTTTGACCTTGGGTAAATCAATTAACCTACTGTGCCATCTCTAAAAGGGGAGGAGGGTAAATAACGCTCACCTGTTAAAAGCACCTTGTGAATCTTGGGTAAGAGGTGCTCTAAAGACCAAGTACGAGACAACCGCTTTATGCAGCTGACACATTTTTGGTTGCACAAAACGAATGAGGAGTCCAGCGGCACTTTTAAAGACTAACGAATTTATTTTTGGTTGGGTTACTGTCACAAGCCGAATGATAAACACGGTGGAAACCAGAAGGAGCTGCTGGAGTTCTGTGAATATTTATCTCCGTTTGCTTATTTCTCAGGGCACAATTTTGGCAAACCCTTGGTCCTGGTTCAGCAAACGGTTTCAGACACTGCTGTCGTAGACAGACCTGTAAAGCTGCTTTACTACTAGCCTGCCTCCACAGATACACTCTGGAAAGCTAAACCAAATTAAGGCCGTGTCTATGGCACAGCCTGGAGTAGGAACACCACCTCCCCAAATGGCAGAAACATTCTCTCATTGACACAGCTGTCTCTGCCCTGGTTTATGTTGGTCTAGCGATGTGTGGGTGTGTTTCTCTCACACCTCTGACCGACAGTTCTCTTGGCTAATCCCCTCACCAGATGGTCTCATTTGGAAGTAAAGTGATTTTAGTTCGCTTTACTGAAGTGAATTAAGTTAATGTGAGGTAATGCCATTTTACATGGAAATGAATGTCCAGATAGGGGTTTAATGCATTTTAACTAATGCACTTTGAAATTCAGACCCTTAATTAATTTGGCTGAATTTCTTCCCATGCAGACAAGCTTTAAGTTTATGTGCAAAAGGGTTCTTCTTGCCCCTTTCAAAAATGCGTCTGTGTGTAAATTGTATCTGAGACTCTAGTTCCATGTTATTTAGGATTCTGCAGCATATTCTCCTCACAATTACTCCTACGCAATCTTCCTGATTTCAGTGGGAGTAAGAGAGATTAGAATTTAATTTGCCCTTGCTGTGCAGGACTGCAGAAATACTTCATTACAAATGCCCTGGGCCAGGTCACCAGGTCAAATCCCAGCCAGGGTGGTAAAGACAAAGAGTTGTCATCTGAAGTATCAGCAATGCCCTCCCGGCATAAAAATGTTCCAAGTAAACAGAAGGGCTTGAAGTTTGCCCTGAACGTCAACAAAGTCAGGCTGTGCGTGGAACACGTGAGAGTGAAAAAGCTATTTCCAGAGTGGAGGGCCTTCTGTAGAATGTGCGGGCATCAAGCATACAAATCTAGGAACAGCTGGTTAGTATCAACTGCCATAAACACGCGTACAGACAGAGTCGGCCTCTCAGATAACCAGGGCACGGATCAAAATCAACTATGTGAAGCCAAAGCACTATGTGGAGCACAAGTGAAATATTCCAATCACCACTAAATAAGCTTCTATCTACACACTAGAGCCGTTTTAAAATTCAAATTCATGGATTGGCCATAAACATGAGTTCACTGATATTCCTGCACATGCTAGCAGTCTGGATGCTCCCCAGACACTCACGTTTATCCACTTAGTGTCCTGGGACAAACGTTTGTGGAGCGTCCAGACTTGCCTGGGAAAACATTAGCTGATTCAAGCTAACTGGCGTTGTTTACAAGCAACACAAAACTACCACCTCATTTTTGGAGCAGTCGGTGTATTTAGGCTCTCAGGTGAGGCTGCTAACAGGATCCAAATGGACCATGAAGCCTGAGCACCACACCCTGGTCCCTTTGAATCAGGGAAGGAAGCACAGAGGAGGGTGTCCTGTGGGTACATGGAAGGTATTGGTGTGCAGATCTGTCAATCCAGCATCTTCCACAATGAAGTGAAACCTGGTAGGTTCTCTTGATTGTAAAATTGAGAGTTTCCCGGGCAAGCCTCATGAGAGAGATACTGATCTGTTCTAGTGCTTGTAAATTTCTTTTCCGTTCAGGACCTTTCCTCACGGGAGTTAGAAAATGGCTTGCTGCACTGATTATTTTGTCTCTGGGCAAATGGACATGTTTCTAATACAGCTAAAATTAATGACTTTTCAGTCACCTCTTGGTTTACGCATTAGCATCTTTGTTAGTACCAGTTCTGCAACAACTCAAGTGGAATCTCACATAGGTGGTTTTTCCCCCTGGGTCTTGCCCAGACAATCTATTTTGGTTCCTTGGCAATAGAACTGTTTGGGTTTTATTCGAGAGACCTAGCTAACCTTGGGAGGCATTGCTCTTACTTAGCCTAGTGTGTGGGACTGAGAAAGATCTGAAAACAGTATCACAATGTAGTTTGTAAAACTTTGCTTACCTGAGCTGTTTTGAAAGAGAGAAACACTGTAGTCTATGGTAGCTCTCATTCACCCTGCCTGTCTATTAGAGCTATCTACTGAGAGGCACTCTGGGGATAGACTCTACCTGACTGATGCTAGGGGGGACAGACTTGTTTGCCATGATGCCGCAGACAATGACATTCAAGGATGGGTTGTTTCTGTCTTGCTAAAACATCCCTATGTCATTGCTGAGTTGAGGGGAAGCCTTGGTGACAGCTTTGAAGAGAACTGCTCACATCACTCAGCAGTGGATTTACAATTATACCAAAATCAAGGCCACTGGAGGAGGAGTTGAAGATTAAAGGGTACAAGAAAGAGCCCCAAAGCATGCCTGGCACGTACCTCTCTTTGTCTCTGTCATCTTTGTTCAGTGAAAGATCTCTCTTCTCTGATTCCCGGTCTCTGTCGTGGTTGGTTACTGAGGAACTTCGCTCTGAATCCCCTGGTTTAGGCCACTGTGGAGGCGTCGGGAAGGAAGGTGGAGTTCGATGGAGTCTATTCCATGGCTCGTGGGGATTATTAAAGCTCTGTAGGTTTGGACCTTCTTTGTGAGCAAAAATGCTGTTGTGAGCTAGAATAGTTGGAGGCAAAAGGGAATAGATTTTTTTTTCTTTTGAACAAGAGTTAAAAAAAATTCACACCAAATTATCCCAAATAAATTCTGTAAAGTGCCGATTATAACAACTATTTTTTCAAAGCTTCTCATTTTGGGGTAAGGGAAAGCTCCTAGCAGGAGAGCCCTGGGACTCCATGTTTGTTCTCCTTGCAGGAGGTTTCAACCATCTTTGATAACTACTGAAAGACAATGCAGCTCTTAAAACTATTTGTGGGGGAAGCTTTAACTACAGATCTGAGTAACTCTTGCAAAGTAATGAGACCATTCATGCCATGATGAGGGATGACTGAAAATTGCCCAGCTTCTCTTTCTTCCCACCACCATACAATCCATCACAACCAACACTCATTAGTTCCCATCACTGACATAAACTAAAAAGGTGCAGGTAGTTATGGAAAATCAGCTCCCTGCACTGAGGACTCAGGGCCCTGTTTGTTAAGGAAAGCACAGATAGTGTGTGGCTGAATTTTTTTTTTAAATGTAAAGCTTGGCCATGGTTTACACGCTCCTTTTAGCATGATCAGTCAGTTGATTTTTGTCCACCAATCCAGAATTCATCCCTATTCTGCATGAGATGCATACGCACGCTCTCCTGCGAGTGTCTGCGAAGCATGCCTCACCTACAAGTAACGTGTTTTTAAAGGACAATCATTCTCAATATGCAGGATTTAAAATTCAAACAATGGGAGTTGGCAGGAGGGGTATCAAGGGCTGTTCTACTGCCAATCTTGACTGTTGAAGGGTGTCACTTTACACGCCAGTAGGGTAGCAAAGCTCAGCAGAGTTTCACAGCTGTGGCACCTCTAAGAGCACACAAGGCAACAATCTTGAGCAGTGAAGAGAGGCAGAAGCACAGCTACTCAGAGGCACAACATGCAGAAAAGCTCCCACCGCAGAGACCTGGAAATCTTAGGTGCAGTGTTTTCAGACCGGAGAATGGAGGTTAGGAAATAACGTTTTTTTTAAAAACTACCACCAGCTGCTGTAAATATTAGCGTGTGGCTTGTTTGGATGGGATGTTTGTCTGCAGTAACCCAGCCAGTACTTACTCAGAGCATGACTGCCTAATCCTCCAAAGGCATTGCTGCCTAAGTTCCCAAGGCCGCTGAAGGTGCTTGACCTGCTAAATGGATCTGGAAAGGCAAACAGGGATTTAGCAGGCGTTTAGCCAAGACTGCTGGAGAATGAAACGCACCCCTCCCCTTCTGAATGCTCTGAATCCAAGTAGGATTAGGTCAGACTTTACGCTGATCCTCCGTACTGCAAGGTTCTTTGCACCGAAAATTCCCAGCCCGTTAAAAACCAGGCGGGATTCAGTGCTCACTACACAAGCGGACGCTGCAGTAAACTTTTGTGTGCCAGTCAGCGAGGTGCTAGACGTTAAATTCTACTGCCTGAACTGGGATGGCCGGTACTAAGCTGCAACACTATCCACAT
This sequence comes from Pelusios castaneus, assembly GCA_007922175.1. Taxonomy (NCBI): domain Eukaryota; kingdom Metazoa; phylum Chordata; order Testudines; family Pelomedusidae; genus Pelusios; species Pelusios castaneus. The sequence goes on from ML685868.1 coordinate 3,208,288, forward strand.
GGCAACGATGTTCTGGTGCGAGTGGACCTGGCACTAAGCTTTTCAGGACTTCAAATACACTGATTTATTCTCCAGCCCTTTCCGAGACCGCTCGGGGTTTTACTCTGGCGTCACCGTGGAGACATCAATAGAAAATAAGGCTCTGACCAAAACCAGCAGCCTTCGTGTAAGGTAACGAAAGGCTCCAGAGTTGGTAACCCTATACCTGAGAAAGGATGAGGCCAGAGACAAACACCACCCTGCTGCTAGCTGGGGGTTGATGTCTTCTTATGAAAATGTTTCTGATACCGATGAACTTTCTTTGCTCATTATAATTAGTATTTCTGTTGCCTTGAAACGGGAATGGCAGGCACTTGGTAAGTAGAATGAAATTTTAGGCAGCCCAGAGAACTGTTTATCCTGACTAACATGAAAGCAGACTGCTATGTCAGGGCACTAGTTCCTTCACCACCTGGCTAGCGTTCCATTCTGAGCAGTCCTAAAACATCTTCAATTACATACTAGAGCTGGGTGACTACAGCAGAGTTTTCCCACAAACATATTAATTGGAATTTTTAAACTAATAGATTCTGTCTGTGTTTGCACCCACTCTTGTATTGAATATGAGAGTGCCTCATTTGCAGAAGCAGTGAATTTTAATTGAGTGTTGCAGAAAATTCAAAGAAAACAAGTTACGGTTGATATTGTGTCATGGAAATCATGTTCTAACAATTCATCATAGGACACATGCTGTTCACTGTCAAGAGGTGTGTATGAGCTTCACAACACATGGAAGTTAGTCCAGAATTAGGTAGGGTGTGAATTTGAAGTGGAATGGCCATTCTTGTGCAACTCTCATTCTGGTATACAAGTGCCTTTTTTCCAAATGATCTTAATCCACTTTGGAAATGGATTAAGCAAAAAACAGAAAGACAAACTTATTCTTGAATAACTCCATGCATAGAAAAATGCTTATTATCAAAACTAACCCACACAGCTTGAACTTTGAGTGATATAATAAACTGCTCACAAGCACTGTATCAAACAAGAAAATCTTGTTTTGTGAATAATTTAGAATGAAAAAATTTTAGAAAATCAGGCTCTGCTAAAAGACAGTTAAGGAACAGAAAAGGAAGCAAAATATTTGGGATGTACTGTTCATCTAGCTGTAATAAAACCCAGCCAAGAACTTAATGAGGGGAAGGGATGTGAGAGAAACACATTTTAAATTATGCTTTGTATGCCAATGATTGGAAGTGCAAAATTATCCTTTTTCTTTGTTTCATTTTGGTCACTTTTTGATAAGCATCCTAACTGCTAATGATTTATCCATCTAATGACACATATTCTTATTGTTTCTTTGCAGCCAACACGTATTTAACTGTCCAGAAAGGAATAAACTTCTACAACTAAGATACAAGGGAGCACACACAGTGGAGCTCCACCTTTCTGAGATTCTCTGTCCACTGTCAGTAGAGGGATCTACTAATCCTGCTGACTTTAGGAAGTAATATGGAAATGGAAAAACAAAGAACATGCTGGGGGAAGATTCCTAATTATTTTGTTTCCTCCAGGGGTGGTTTTAAGCCCCACCCCCTCTAGTGCTATCACTGAAACGGGGAGTCGGGGAATGAATTGAACAGAATAAGAAATGTGAAAGCGGGGTTTACTTACACTTACCTGCCAAGTGGCTAGTAGGCAGGAAGCTGCTATGATGAGGTGAGGGTCCAAAGGGGGCAGTGGCTGGATGTGCAGCACCTGTGAAAAGAAGGCAAGGGATATGTTTTCAGTCCAGTGAGGGGTGTTTCAAATGAAGAACTGAGGCTCCTATCCAAGTCCACTAGGTAGATACAAAGGCAAAGGATATACTTAAGTGCCACAGAGGTAGAAAAACCCCACCTGAAATGTAGCAACAGGTAGAATTTCTTTTCTTGTAACCTCAATCAGAGCAAGACAAAGGGCGAATGGAAAATCTTGCATAAGAATTTATCATTTCTGATCTTGATGCCTTTAGGTTCCGGAACCTCAGTGCCTGGTGGGTTCATTTTTAGACTGGAATTAAATCACGAGGTCTCCCCTGCCCATCTGTTGTTGAGTTTGGTGATATTGTTCACTGCCAGCTAGGGAACATCACATCAGACTTTGCTGAGTTGCTGGGATTTGTCTATACTAGGAAATCTTTCCTACACCTTCCCACCACTGCTAATGGTTGATTCCGCTCAGCTGGTGGTATCCGTGGTAGGAGACTACCATGATTGTAAACACTAGGTTGGGTAGACAAGCCACATGCAGGGCTCGGTATTTAAAATGCTGGTGGCCAGTTGGAGCCCTGCCTGGGCTAATATCCCACTAATGCTTGGAAATTCTTAAGGCAACGGTTTACTGTAACTATACACTCTTGGCTTGCTCAAAGGAAGCCAAACCACTCTACACAAATATACAAAAAGCAAGCTGCACCCATCCCCACATTTCATTATGAGACTCCATCATCGGGCACATTTTGGAGACCAGGCTAAGAAGTCAGCACAGCCTTTGGTGCAGCATTCTCCTGCTAGCTTTTCTCACGTTGCTCTGTAAACGGATTCCGTGAAAAGTTAACTTTCCCACCTCTATTAAGACTGGAAGACATAAGCAGCAAGTTCTCTCTGCTACAGAGCACCACAGGGATGTGGCACTACTAATTAACCTACAGAGCAGAAACCGCCCCTCGCTGCCCTAAAGCGAATATAACTCAGTCCAACCCAGGACACGGATGTACCTCTCCATTATCTGTGTCAGAATTGGTGCACGGAAGGTCAGTGTTAAACAGAGCAATGTGTCCTGAACATGAGCAGACTATAAAGCTCCAGGGAGAGAGATGTGAGTCCCACACCAACTTGGGCACTGCAAAGCTAAGCAGCCAGAAAATGAGTCAAGGAAACTTAAGAGAGACTGCAGCAACGAAACCTGAAGTTATCTATAAACATCTTCACTGCTTCAAGATGGATGGAGACTGTCAGCTATCTAATCCTTTAAGATTTCAGAAGATGTATAACGGATGGGAGATTTCTTCAAAGGAGACGGCTTACAAACTCAACTACACGGGCTGATGATAAAAAATCCTCTGGAGAAAGCCAGGAGCAGCACTGTGGGCTGTCAGGTAGTTATTAAATATAACGTCTGCCAGGCAGTTGAACATCCGTCCTGAAGACAGGTGGCCCTAAGATAACTTATGTCTCCCACAGTAATGAGGCAACGCAGCAGAACCAATGATTCACACCAACTACACACTTGTTCAATCAGGTGAAAAGAATGCCTCGGATACTGTGGAGTAAAAGATTTATTTATCCTTCTATTACTGCTGCAATGTTTGTTCACTCGGTTGTTCTCTGATAGCACCCTTTACTTAGATTTACTGTGTGATGGCTGTTGTGATTAATATACCCACAGACTAGCTGCTCTAAGGTTATTTCTCTCCAGTTGAAGTACAGGATTCTATTAATTTGCCTTCTTTAACAAATCTATTCCATGCTACTTTTCTTCCTGCTTTTCTTAAGAGATAAGCTTGCTGTGACTGTATCATGGAGACCTAGATATTTCTCAGGCACGCTTGCTTCTTTTAAAGAAATGGTCAAGATACTAACTGGACAGCAGTTTTGACTCAATAGACCATTTCTGTCTATGACTGCAAACCGTATTATAATACCCACCTTAGCACGACACTAAACATCAAGTGGGCATCTTTTAAAAACAACAAGGGCTTGATTTCAAGATAGTGGGAAGAAAAACAGCTCCCATAGTTAAAGTAATCAGTGTATTGCACTTACGCACTTACTCTATCTAAGTACATACATAAAGACATCACCATAACAAACAAGGAGTCCTGTGGCACTTTTAAAGACTAACAAATTTATTTAGCGCATGAACTGTGTCTTACACTGCCCTACATTTATTTCACTCCCATTCTGTAAGTTCCCCATCTTCAAAGCGTCCGACGAAGTGGGATTTTCTCCCACGAAAGCTCATGCAATAAATACATTTGTTAGGTTTTAAAAGTGCCCCAGGACTCCTGGTTTGTACTGCGGAACTAGACTGACACGGCTCCCCCCCTTCGGAACTTGACATCCCAATAGTATCCAAGCACCTATATAGAGATGCTGTGTATAAGGGGGCATCGTACAGTGTAAAAGTTTTACTGACATGATGAGCACATTGCTTACTTCACTCCTTTGAGTTTATAATTCACGTTCACAGATCGTTGTAGAAAGACAAATAGGTCCCAACAATGAAGATATTGAAGGTAACCTAAACCTTGTATTTGAATCTCAGTTCTCAACTTGATGCTGAGTTAGGTTTCTTTTTAGGATTTGGGCAAAAATCAATGCTACTTTTAACCACATTAATTTTAAGGGGTTACACCAGGGGTGGCTTTGACTAGATTGGTCACAAATATACACAAGTGATACTGGATCCTAGAAGTAGAGTAAGGTGAGGAAAGAAAAATACCATACAAATTAGCCACTAGTTAGTTATATAAATGAGAATTATCTTCTGTCATCCTATCCAAGTGGACAGTTCTCACTGACTGCAGCTGTAAATTGCACCCCGGCTCTAAGGGCAGATTTAGATATCTAACATATGGAAATGAACTCAGACGTGGGTTGGGGGAAAGGAGGACTCTAGGGGGAGAAGAGAGAAAGTATTCTGCAGCTGGAAATCTTCCTGAATACAAAACAATAATCTCTCGCAGTACAACATCAGGGTTGCAAACTGCTCCAGTCAGAGCTCTTGGGAAGAATTCAATGTGGATTTTGTGGTG
>ML685868.1:3213164-3233132 GCA_007922175.1 Pelusios castaneus
TGTTAAAGCTTTTAATGAAAAATTGTTAAGTTTGAACTTTTATGTTTTCTGTGATGCTTTAAAATCAATTGTTGAAACTGTTCACTGAAAACCATACTCTCAGCAGACAAAACAAAAATTTTGTGGAGGTATATTATATCATGGACATTTGAAAAAAAAAAAAAAGAAAAAAAGAAAATGGATTCATTTGAGACTCTCTGAAATGGAAACAAATCTGAATTTTCTTACAAAATTATTTTTTGACCAGCTCCATACAGCATGTTAGTTTGGTACATGGCAAACTGAACTAAAATTCAGCCGGACAGATCTGAGTTCAAGGATCAATTCCTTTCAGCAAAAAAGACAAGGAGTCCTGTGGCACTTAAAAGACTAACACATTTGTCTATCGCATGAGCTTTCCTAGGAGAAATCCCACTCAGACGCTTGCATTCACTATAATTCCTTTTGCCTCTGCAGTTCTCTCTGGACTGAAACAGGAAGACACAGCAGACCCCAGAGCTGGATCTGTTCTAATAGCACAGTTAACAATATTCTTTAATCTTTTCAAACCGTTAGGCTGAGTAAAACTACACTGCTTTCATTTTTGAGGCCTAATGGTAATAGGGGAAAACACGAAATCCATTGACTGTGTGATGGCTCTGCAAGAAATAATGGTTCCCTCCTTACCTGTTGTGGAAAACAGAGGCCTGGCGAGGTCTTGTGGATAATGGAAGCCTGGAAAAACACCAGGGGCAGGAGGTCTGCTGAACAGATCAAGTTTACCGCCTATCTCTAGCTTGTGGGGATCCAGCTGCATCTGCTGTCAAACGATACAAGAACAATCTCATTATACATCTCCTTTCTTTATGGGGGGAAGAGAGAGAGTTCAGGCTCACTGCTGCTCAGTACTGCCAGGGAGAATTAGGGAGTGTGTGGTCACATACCGCAGTCATGCTCTGACAGCCTCTGTAAGGCCATTTCACTCCACAGCTTCTCAGCTGCCTGCCTCATCCACATGAATGAGGTCTGAAGTGAGCTCTTAGCCCCACAGCATACAGAGCGGAGCATGCAACATGATACACCCTAGGATCAGTCTGCAGTCTTGACCTGATAAAAGCCATTCCACAGGCTGAAAGCTACAGACAGAACCAGCAGCCTTAAGAGTCGACGACAGAATTTTGTGCTTTGTTGCTCCAGTTCAGAGAGAAAGACTTTCCTTTTCTACAGCTAGTAAGCTCCAAATAAAAGGGGAAAGGAGAAGAGATGTGGAGGAATGAAGAAAACTACCTATGAGTCTCTGGCTGAGATTTTTAACTTTCCCCTAGAGAAGATGCAAGGCTGCTAGCAAAGAGCCAGAACGATACATCGACAGACTTCACCTATTCTGAGAACAGTGCTGATTAAAATGATATTTTCATTCCATGTATCATTTTAAGGGTATTAATTAAAGCACTACAAGTGAGAGTAGTAAATATTCATTATTAACTGGACAAAAACTACAGTAGGAGCCATGAAAGAAATCACTACAGAGATGTTTTACTGTGGTATCTGCTACTCGAATGCTGAGTTTGTAATGGCACCCAACGTACCTAATCTTGTTACCTCTTTGGTTTTTAAATTCCCTCCCATCCCCCCCAAAATCAAAGAAAACCCAACCACCTCTACCACAGTAACTATCATTCTACTCGCCTGCTCTATGTTTTGTAAAATGTCCTTCACCGTATCGGTCATTTCATTCTGAATAGGGTAATACTCCATATTCCACAGGAGGTACTAGTGCAGAAGGGAAATGACATTAAACATGAATGCTTCGCAAAAAGCTGGCTCTTGGGCACCATCACCCCCCACCCCCTCTTCTGATCTTTCTCTGACTTCATACTTAATATCTGCTGCCTCTTTCGCTATCATTCATCCAACTTCCCTGCCCTCACACAAACTTAACAGTTTCTGCCACAGATGTTAAAAGATTGAAAGCCTTAGTTAATCTGTGCATCAAACGCTGAAGCATCATCACTAGTATTCTGCTCCCTGCTCATTAGTGACTAGAAGTTAGCCAGAAGATTTGGCTTCATTGGCTAAAGGGGCTCTGTTACCTTTATCTTCTGCTGATGATGGTAGATTTGCCAAGCGATCTGTACGTGGACTGCACACCACTTCCCAGGCTTCTGCAACCAAATAGATAAGGATATAGATTAGTTCAGCACTGTCTATAAAGCTAGCTATATAACCGCCCATTTCCCTTTCTTTAAAACAGCCAAGAAATGAGAGGCACCGATCGCTAAACTGGCAGAGAGAAGTATCAACATTTTTTGGTGTCTTGAAATTGATTAAAAGTAATTTTTTTAAAAAAAAGAAGGGGTGATATTTTCCACTACCAGCTCCAGCTGGGAGTGATGGACATCAGCACACAGAATTGACACCCTGGGCTGCAAGAGCCATGTTTTGTTCTTTCTGACTTACATCTCACCACACTGTAAAGCCCAATAAATGGAGTGACGAATATCACTACATCTCTGGTAAAGTTCCATACGTGTGTTTTAATCTGAATGATCGTCCTCCAGTGTAGCTGAGAGCTAACTAGTACATGTTTCATCAAGCAAAGGGTGGGCATAACACTTCTGCTATACATGGTAAGTTTCAAAAAGCATGTGAACTGTGCTTAATCCCCCACAACCACTACTTACTCTTACTGGTGGTCTATAGGGGTCAGACACCTATGAAGAAAGCAGAAATAAAAATGAGAGATTTTTCTGAAACTGGCCAATATATGGGGAATGCTGAGATTGCAATGGCACCCCTTCGTCTGAACACATGAAAACGTAGAGGAAAGCACTGTTCTAGAGAAGTCCCTCGTGGCACAGGAAACCCAAAAGGCTTAAAGGAGGCGCTTCATTAAACTCATGTCTTTCGTTTCTTGCACCAAACAACAGGATTTACGACAGATAAATCAGCTGTATGCCAGCAACCAAACAGTGCCAAGGCCTTCCAGAACCAACAATGGAGTGCATTAAAAACTGCTGCTCTCTAACCCAGCTTAAAGGGTTTCCTGCTCCACTTCCAGTGGACTCTGTTTAAACGAGTTCGTAATCCCCCTGCAATCATGAACTGTTGGAAGCTATTGCCGTAACAGCATATTCCACCTCCAAAGGCTAGTTCTCTCCTGAATCGTGTTCTCTTCATTATAAACAATCCAACCCTTAGCTGGAACTGAAGGAAGAGTAGAAGAAAGACTGCAAATAGTTGCTTTACCCCAGGAGTCTTTTGCAGAAGAGTGTGGTGGACTGTGCCTGGTCTACCTGCTACATCAATTGGATTTGAAGTCTGAAAGGAAAGCAAAGTGAAGAGCATGAGGGATGCCGTATTGTACCAGCCCCATATTTAATATTGCTAGTTCGTCAATGTTCGTACTGTGCTTTGAACACACACTTTGCTGTATCAGTGCTAGATGTTATCTCTGACTGGCTCGCAACTACGTTTAACCACCATGTCATCCATTAGTATTTAGCAGTGGTTGCACCTAGAGACCCCATTGTGCTTGGAGCTGTACAATCACATAGTAAGAGAGTCCCTGCCCCAAAGAGTGAACAGTCTAAGTACACAAAAGGTGGGAGAGGAAACAGAAGCAAAGTGACATACCCCACGTCACACACAGCAGGTCAATGTCATAGCCAAGAACAGAACCCAGGTTTCCCACGTCCTAGTCTAGTGGGGTGTCCTTGAGGTCAGACTGCTTCTCTGAGCAGCTTCTGCCATGGATAGAAATGTGCTGGTGGACAATTTTAAGAAAAAGAGCCTAGTGTAGACACAGCTTGCCAAGATATAGCAACTCACATGGTAAACCCTGGAGTTGCTTAGTAGGTACTTTATAAAAGGACTTTCCTAACTTCTCTCTCATTGTTTACTTCTTTTGTTTCCCCAAGGAATTCAACACTTGGAGTTTAGAATCCCAGTTACTACTCCTTTGTGGTGCCCCTTGGTTTTTCTTTGTTTCAGATCAGCTCACAGAGCCTGTTTCTGGCTGGCTGGAAAAAAAGCCTGAGACCTGGAATTATATGTAAACAACCAGTCTTTGACTTCCCAAGTAACTGCACCTGTTGCACCCAAAAAGCTGAGTGCAGAGAGCTCAGGACTGGTTCCCTGGCTGGCTATTTTACTCGTAATTTAGGTCAAGTTTCTCTGGATTCCAAACCACCAGGTTTTAAGAGCAATCGGTAAATGTGGGGTTTTGTTTGTTGTTTAATTGACGAGGCATACTCCCCTGACAGATGTGCATAACCTCTTACGGTCACTGAGGTTTTGGGAGGAAACAAAAGTCATACTTATGATGTAGTCAAGAGTCTTGAGATCAAAACACATTAATGAAAGAGAGTGTCCTTCTGTCCCCTGGAGATAGATGTGAATACTTTCTCCAGGACAGTAAATTGAATACTTGTGACCTTTTCAAGTTCTTAGCTTGTGAGAATGGCTTTTGGGAAACTCACTGAGAAGTTTATAGTCAGCCTGGATTTATGAGAGTGACTTTACATTCCAGGCCTCAGGCAAGTGACACTGGAGAAGACAGAAACAGGGACAAAAACAAAGTGCAGAATTCATTGTGCCAGAATCAAGCCACCGGTTTGTCCTAATTATCTAGAATTCAATCAAATAGCTTGGGAGGAAGAAAGAGGGAAAAATAAGGAGGTGCCAGAGACTAGTGTAGCTTCACCCAAAGGCTCATCTCTGTCTCCTCTAGGGAAATGGAAAAGAATATGGATTGATTTTTCAATCCATTCATGTCCCTCCAGAAGTTAGCTTCCATGTAAACACAGCACTGCCCACGCCATGTTACTGGTTAGCTGCTACAGCAGACTGTGATCTTATGCAGCTGAACCTTGAACTAGTGTGTGTTCTAGGTATTTACCTCTAAAATAAACCAAAACCTAGTTAAATAACACTTGGAATCGCTTAGAAATGTAGAAGACCTGTGCTCACTCTTTCCTTTTTACTGCAGAACAGTTTTTTCTGTAGGCGTCACGGTATTTTACAGCAAGATGGTAGGATATAGTTTTATAATGAAGATGGAAACCAGACGAGCACACTATCAGCGTACCAGAGGTTGTCTCATTGCAGGCAGCTTGGTAGCAAAACTGCATTGTTTTCTGATGTCGGAAGAATTTTACACCTCTGATAGTTCCCTGGGGTTTGTCTCTCTCTTTCAGATGAGATGTAAAACTGAAGCCCTGACCACTTGCTGTCATTAGAGATCTTCTGAAGTTCTTTGCAAGAACAACATTAACCCTGGGCTCCTGGACAAATTCCAAGCTAGGCAGTTAATACTTCCTTCCCAAATTCTAACCCTGTCCACCCTTCTGTCTAGATTTAACTGGAGAACTTATTCTTCCATTCCTGTACTTTACTTTGATAGGTAATTTTTTATGGATTCCATGCTATTTACAAAAAAAGGTCACAGAGTTGATACATCACTGTAACACACTTTCAGCATCCATTACAAAAATTAAACCTTGTGAAGTTCTTAATTACAATGATAAGAAGTTACTCAGTCCCATCGACTTCACTGGGATTGCTCATGTAAGTGACTGCTCACCAGGACGAGTAAATGCACATCCTATTTTTGGCCTGAAGTTTCTTGCTGTTCTGGTTGTAAAAATTATCCTCCAAACGCAAAGAATGCTTAACTGACAGATACAGTGCTGGTTCCTGAAGCCCTTCAATAAATAGTAATTCTGCAGATAATTTCTTATCTCTCTCCAAAGATGTGGTTAGAGATGACAGGAGATCTATAAAACCATGTCACTTAGGAAGGTATAAACACGCTTTATCTCAGCAAGACTGAGTGTCACTTTTTTAAGTCTATCATCAATATTCTCTGCTGTACTATGGATTTTTCTGTTGCAATGGATGTGATGTTTTCAGTACACTTTCTAACTTTAAAAAAAGAACATTACGTTAGAAAAAAGTATGTACCATGGAGTTTTGCAAATTTCACCATTCAGCACCAGTTATAATAATACTCTGCAGTTGTACACTGTAGCATTTACAGCATTAAATAAACCTCACAAAGCACTGCGTGGTGACGATGTTGTGATCTATATTTTAGAGATGAAGAAGCTGAGACACAGAGGGGTAAGTGACTTGCTGGAGGTCAGAAAGCAAATCAGTGGCAGAACTGGGACTCAAATGCCTCATTCCTGCTCTAATCACTAAAAAGCATTCCCTCTTAGTATTGTTCCTGTGCTCTGCTAGTCAATTCACCCCACAGCTGGCTGCTAGCTAGCTGGGGGAGTGACCCATGTGCATCAGTCTGATTAATTTGTAAGGTGTTTTGAGATTCCTTCGTCTGTATTAGAAAAGGGTGAATATTTTGAACTAAGTAATTTATTTGACCCCGAGTTTCTGCTTAGCTAGATTTGACCTAAGGCAGCGGTCCCCCACCTTAGGGGGTCACACCTCCCCCTTACCTAGTCCGTGCTCTTCCCCACCCTTCAGGAGCAAGGGCCAAAGCTGCAGTTGGGGGCCGGGAGCCAGGGCCCGAGCTTTGGTGGAACGACCTGCAGGGCCCAGGCTGGGGGCCGGGGCCAGGGCCAGGGCCGCTGGGCCCAGGGTTGCAGCCAGGAATCAAGGCTGGGGCTGGAGCAGAGACTGGGCCAGAACAGAGCCCGTGGGGGCTGGCCCTGGCTTTGCCATTCCTTCCCAAAGGCTCCTTCAGGGACATGCCCCACAGATTGGAGACCTCTGACTTAGGGCACGTGTACACTGCAAATGAGGCGACCAAATTGTATCCACATACAACTGCCGCAGTAATTACCGGTACATCGCTGCTCCTTGTCCTGCGTGTCCTACTGACGTGGGTATTATGGGATGGCTTCTGAGGTAGCACCACAGCGAGTTCCACACTGACGCTGCATCAACCTCACTACAGCGACAGACTCTACACTTCTCGTGGACGTGGTGTTATGAAGTCGGCATAGCAAGGGCTTTTCATTGCAGGAGCAACAATTTAGTGTAGATTCTCTCTCAGTTAGGTCAACATAAGCTGCCCGGTGTTAACCTAACTCTGTTGCATAGACCAGGCCTTAGACCTTCATGTAAACGACTGCACTCCTCTCCAAAGAGAAATCCCTGGCCCCACAAAGCAAGTGAGCTAATAAAAAAGGTCATTCAAACGATCAGCCACACCACAACTCCGGTCACAGTCTCCCATGGAAGATCAAAGCCTGTGCCTAATGCAACAATAATAAATCCGTACCTTCGGCTGAAACGCTCCCTGAAGTGACCCAAAAGGACCTGAATGTGGAAGCATAGGTGGCATTCCAGGCATAGCCGGAGGATAGGTTGGAAAGAACTACAAAAGAAAAAGAAAACATGAACAACAGTGGAGACCGAGCTAAGCCTGTCAATCATTGTTACAAAACTTTTAAAGGCCAAAATAAAACTTGAAAATTTGCAGAGCTAAAGCCATTTAAAAAAAATTCAAACAAGCCTTGGAAAACTTTCTGAATGGATGACTTGAAACCCAGTCTAGCAGGTAAAGACACTCCAGCAAAGCAGCGGCAAGCGGACGCACAAACAGTGGAACTGATTAAAAACATGAACACTCACGTTGGAATGTCGAAAGTAAGGGTTGTCGAGTTTGGGAGCGTACTTGTCAAACTAGAAGGAAAAGAGAAAAGAAAAGTTGAGTCTGCTTTCCACAGCACATAATGAACCCACATTTCATCATCCATAAATGAATCATGGCCTCTTTGCACAGAATTTACTGGAATGGGGGGGACTATTCCGTACTCATCGGGAGGCCGCAACCAGTCTCCCAGGGCTGTAACAGTGGTAAAGTTATAGCAGCTATTGCATAGTAGTCCCAGAATTACCTCTCTGAATAACAAACTGCACAAATTGGTCGCCTCATTGTTATTGAGAGAGAGCTCTGAACTGGAACACTCACTCCATAAAAAATGGGGTAAGTTGTTTCCAGATCCAAAGCAGGCATCTCTCTCTAATGTGCCGAACGTGAGCGCTAAATCAGAATGCTTTGGAAGTCCGGATTCTTATCTGCAACTTGGACCCAGCTCTGATTGTTAAGCTAGTACAAAATCAAAATATAAAATACAAAATGTTTGGTGGAATCAGCAATTTCTCCCTCCCTGTTGTAGGCCAATGCCAATATGGTGAAGACAGCTTTCTGGAAAGCAATCCAAGGGCTCCTTGCACAGATCATTATATTAATCCCACCACTCCCAAACAAGGAGAGGTTCAGCGCTCGCAGGAGAAAGCCTGATGGTGAACACTCCCCTGCATCCCAGCACAAGGCTTTAACACCTCCCTGATGATGACTGGGTTCCATATTTATTCTCACCAGCATCGGTCCTGAACAACTTTAGGGGAAAAGATTCATATCTTTATCTTTGAACAATAATCTACTGCTGTGTGGGTGAGGGACAGTGAGCTAAGACCCCCTGGCATGCTGCTCATTTGGCAAGTCAGCTGCTGTTACACGCTATCCTACGTGCAGGAGAGCAGATTTGTAATTTCATTAATTACAGTTATTACTGGAGCCATGTACCCGCCAGTGTAAATACCATAAATTACTAAACACATGCAGCTGGAGATTTCAACACTCCTCTCTGGCATTAAGGTTAATAAACCTGATTTAGCGGAATATAAGAAGATGTGAGTAAAATACAACAAAAGAGCCTCGCAAGCTGTTTTCACTAGAAAGTCTGACATCAACAGGGCGTGGGTGGGTGGGAAGGGAGCTGTCAGCAGGATCAGATATCAGGATTCTCAAATAACACACCAGGTTTCAAGGAATGTTTAGAGGTTGTTTTACACAGCAGAAGAAAAGAGAAGGTATTTGCACATGGCTACGCTGTGCAAGCACCTGGGGCTCAACTGGGGTGGGAGATATTACTTTCATTGTTCTGTCGCTAAGCGGATTATCGCTGAACAATATCGTCATGCAACATATACCAGGAAAGAAAAGTGAGAAATATTATTTCCCATGAATCCTTGGTAGTTTTCCACAAATGCTGCCTTTAATGGTTATTTCTCCCTTTGGCCTGTCCTAGGACAAGAGGACTCTCTATACATTTTAGATGTGGCATGAAACTAAAGAGGAAAACACTGAATTTTGTTCTTTCCAAGTAACAAAATAATAACTGCCAGGGATGAAAGGAGTGAGTGCTTACAAGAACTGGCAAAGCTGGTTTATGCCAGATTCCCTAAGATTTCAATGCCAGTGAAGACATGAGAAAGCTTATTCCATGGCCGGAAGGTTTTGTCCTGTAAGAAGAGCCAGCCACACATCAGTTGGTGTTTGCTGACCGACTCAAATAATCAATGCCCAAATTATCGACTGGACATAGTTTGAGGAAACAGAAAACAAACAGGACAACATTGAAATCAAACAGCGCAAGTACTGTGTTACAGTAAGAACTGCAGGCAGACCTGTATTATATATGCCAGCACAGAGAGCCAGATATATTATTCTACAAAACCTTTCTTATTTTATATTAGAAGCCTGAATTCTTCCGGCATCATTGCATGCATGTGTGACAAGGAGCTGAGCCAGCTGAGGCAGCTCCAAGGATGGGTTGTTAATCTAAATAGAAGTAGAGAGCTGAGTGTTTACCATGAAGAGGAAAGATAAAGGAACCTGAGACCTGCCCAAACAGTGTATCTGTTTACTGGAACAGCACAAGGGAACGTTCTTGGTTCTGAATGGGAAGGAGAAAATCCTGCAAGCATCGAGGGGCTCAAGTCGGGAGTGGGGCTTCTTGAGGACTGAGGGAGCGAGAACCTGCCTGGAATAAAGAGAACTGGTTTCGGTAAGGTTGGGTTAGCGTTTTGGACCCAGGGTTCTTTACTTATCCTCACATTCTGGGCTGGGCTACGCACCAGGGGAGGTGCAGAGGGAGGCATGAGCGGTAAGCTGGATGGAAAAGGAGTGAATGTGTGCTGGTGCTGGTGGGTGTGCTGGTGCTGGTGCTGGTGGGTGTGCTGGTGCTGGTGAAATTCCGCCCTCAGCAGCGGCACTGGGCCAAGAGAGGCACCAGTCCGGTCCGAAGTCTGAACCAAAAACCGATTGTTCAGCTCTTGCCTGAGCAGTTCATGATCTAGAGGAGAGGGAGAGAAAGAAAAAAAAAAAAAAAAGACACAAAGGCCCATTGGCCTGTGAGTTCCACAAAGACGTAGAAGGAAGAGTCAGATATTCACCTGGCATTCCCTGTTTCTGCAGGTCATGCTGTGGTGGTTTTCTACGTGAGGACTCATTGGTGGAGGTAAGAGAGATGCCTGTGACAAAGTACCAATCAGAATCCCCGAATGAGGCTGGCAATACATGATTGGTTGGTTGAATGATATCAACAGGCTGGTATCTAAAGACAAGAGAGAACACCATGAGTCATCACAGCAGAAAACACAGTGGGGCTTCATAAAGCATAAACAAGCTTGCCCCTCCCCACACCCCCACAACCCAGCCACAAATACTGAGGTCAGGACACTTTAAAAGGGAGACTATCGAGTTAAAAAATCAAAATGGAATGACTCTTTTTCTTCCCAAGCCACAACAGGTTTCCTTCCATATACTATAACCCCACTTTACATTATCAACATTGAAAACTTTTAAAACATTCCACACTCTCCCCCATCCCCTTTTTTATTTTGGTCCATTGGCCTCGGCTATGATAGTGAACATACACTAGTCAGTTTCACACCAGGTTGTCCTGAACTAGCAGAAGTCTGCTATGTGTTTGCTGGTTGGTTTTAAAAGAAGCCACACACACTTGTTCTCACTGAAATTACAGAAAGACTGGGGAACATTTGCATTGATCTTATATTGGTTAAATTCTATTTTTTGGCCAAATTTCACCAGTTGGTGTCCTTTTGAAAAAGGTACTTTAAAAACCACAGCAAAGGATGGGGGAAATAGCAGCATACAACATCACCATCCCTTCCAGGAAAACAAGGGCCAGTCCGCAGAGATATAGAAACAGCCTGAAATGATTGGCTTCACTGGATTCTGCATAAGCAGCCGGTTAGTGCCTGATCACGACAGCATTTTTCAGTGGCTTTTTTTGCTGCAGCTGTAACTTGTGGCTGGCCCACAAATCTTTTGTGGTAGTGATGAGGTCTTTCTGTTCTCGGCCCAGCTCAGCCCTACCAATTTATTGTCATCCCTATCTGCAAGACTCCCTTGTGGAAGCCGTACGAACTCTAGTCTGGAGGCAACTCCACAGGCCTCAATTCAGCTGCCAAGAATTGACACATGGTACAGAGAGCAGCAAACTCTGGGCTGTGGCTGAACTTGAGGCCTGGGAAGTGAAAGACAAGGCTCAGGAATCAAGCGGAGGCATTCATGTGACTAATGGCAATCACTTTCCAACCAGGCTGGGGTGAAAATACCACAAAATGCACATACTTTGTTGGCTGATTTGTTCAGTATCACTTAAGTGCCTTGGCCTGTGAGTTTCGGCTGCTGTTCCCCAGTTGTCCCCATGGGATTGGATTTACTCTCCTTTGATATAACCAATGGGGAGCATGCACTGTGCACCTGAGAACGTTTGTGCTGGGAATTCTGAGCTTCAGTTCCCTCTTCCAAATTCTGGGAGAGGTTCAACACCTTTAACACTATATTGCTAAACACTTCATTTCTTTCTTCTAACAAGATCCAAAGGGGCCGTGTTAGTTTAGGTCAGCCAAACAAACAAGGAGTCTTGGGGCACTTTTAAAAACTAACACATTTATTTATCGCATGAGCTTTCGTGGGAGAAAAGCCCACTTCATCAGAAACTCAAAGCTTTGAGCCTCTGATTAACTGGGGTTTTCTCCCACGAAAGCTCATGCGATAAATAAATTTGTTAGACTTTAAAAGTGCCACAGGACTCCTCATTTGTTTTTCTCCTGTCAGACAGTAATTGACAATTATTTATTTACTGCCTCCAGTTTATTCTCCTGTGTGAAAACTGAGGAAGGGAGAAGGTGGAGGGGACACATTTAATTTCACAGGTTCAAGAGCTGAAGAAGGCTGCAGCTGCTATAAAAAGAACATGGTCTATCAGATGAAACATGGTCTCCCTTCAGTGTCAATATGTGAGGGTAACTGGTCCTTGGTCCCCAGATAGGGACAGATTTTCAACAGGGCTAAGTATTCAGTGTATGTTCAGCTCCCATTGAGACCTACAACAGAAGGAGCCAAGAGCACGCTGCAATTTGGAGGATCATACCCATAAGAGGGAAAACATCAGTTACAACAAGACCCCCATCTGGAATGGAGTAAATGCTTAGAACTTTTACACTGCATTGGAAACTAGTTTCTTGACCGGCACTTGTAAGTGACCTCTTATCTAGGTCTATAATGTTTCCCATTTGTAATTACTACAGGGCCACGCACAGCTTATGAATTAGATTTGTTGTTGTTGCTGAGGCACTACTGGTGAAACTCACAAAGCCCCCTTAAATCTTCAACACCAGATTAACACGGCTGTCTGCAAAGGTGTGAATTTCACCCAGTATGAAAATGTCAATAGTATGTCTAAGGTGGCTTGGATACGTGTGGGAAGTGATCCAGAGTGGAATCTGTTTTAGAAGACTTAGACCTCTCTTCATTCCCTAAGATGACAAATTTCTTTATGCATTTGAAACACACTTTCTTTTCAATGAGATAGGGGTGTGTGTGATATTAGCATTAAACATTTGGGATAACTTCTGCATCTTAAAAATCTGTGAAGTGGTTTCCACATACGGCTTTAGATGAAACAGGCTCAACAATACTCAGTTTCTAATGAGTAAGTCAATAGAACCTTCAGCCTTTTTAATTTTTGGAAGGGGGAAACAGACAGATCTTGTCTCAAATTGTAAATCAGATTCACCATTAATCCAGGTGATTCCTGGTTATTTATTATTTAAATGTTGTCTAGAATTGTAGTGATTAGATGGCAGAGATAATATCTTTCATCAAAGAACATTGCTCCAATAAAAGAGAGAAACTTTTGAGCTTATACAGAGACCTTCAGATTTTTTAGAACTATGGAACATACTGAAATTTTATAAATCAGCTGCAGTAGATAGGATAATGAGAGCAAGTACCCTCTTCACCAGCTATGTGCTAGGATAAGTATGTCAGATGGGCACATTATTATTATTCTTCATTATTTCCATTCCTGTAGCACCTGGGAGCTCCAGTCATGGACCAGGATTCCATTGTGCTAGGTGCTGTACACACACAAAAAGCTGCTGTCCTTTTATCAATATTATCAAGTATGCTGATAACACACACACAAGTTTATGCATGTTTCTTGATGTGCCGTTGATGTCAACAAAACAGCTCATTTAAGATGCAGCTGAATCACAGGAGGGGCTAAGGAACCTTCTGAAGTGCTAATTCATGTTCCACCTGCATCCCTGAGTTAGACTGTAAATACATCCATCCCCGAGACAACATGCATCCCTGAGTTAGACTGTAAATACATGCATCCCTGAGACAACATCCATCCCTGAGTTAGACTGTAAGGATAGAATGTTCCAAAGGACCCATAGGTGACTTCGGCACCTAAGTCACTTTTGAAAATGGTATTTAAACACTAAGCCTCACTGAAAGTCAAAGGGATTTACGCTGTTAAGTGCTTAAATAACTTTTGAAAATAGGACTTAGAAGCCTAGGTCAATTTAGGATACTTTAAAAAATATTATCTTAAGTTTCTAGGAGCCAGTGTAATATCTTTATAAAGTACCACTTACATACTACAGGAATATTAAATAATAATTGTAGATTAACACCTGGGCAAAAATGGAGAGAAACAAAACCAAACTGTTTGTAATATTTAAGACTTTGGGACTTGAATGTATAGAGCCTGTGGTGAGATTTTCTTTGGACAAGCACTAAAATACA
This sequence comes from Pelusios castaneus, assembly GCA_007922175.1. Taxonomy (NCBI): domain Eukaryota; kingdom Metazoa; phylum Chordata; order Testudines; family Pelomedusidae; genus Pelusios; species Pelusios castaneus. The sequence goes on from ML685868.1 coordinate 3,227,026, forward strand.
CTGTAAACAATTATAATTAAAAGCTAACATCTTAAAAGACAACGTAATATGCTGAAAATAAAATAAATGTTTTTTTAAAAATCTGGCATGACTCAAAGAAACTGGATCTCTCTGTTAGCATCAAGATAATCCACTTTATAGTGTTTTTTGGTTTTGTTTTGAAGGAGGGATAAAAGAGAGTTGGCAGCTTTAAGTGCCTCAATATCCAATTTCTTTGAGAGACTTGAAGTCAGACTAGTGAATCTATGCTGGCTCCAGATTTTAGTCCTACACCAAACTTTGCCTAGGTCAGTAAAAGAACAGACACTGAAGAATCTGTTCAGAAGCAGCTTGGTATACTTTAAGAAGCTTTCTAAAAGGCACGATCACACAGTGGAGACAGGAGCAGTGTCCCAGTTGCGAAGTGGGCATTAGAGAAAATACCTAGTCCTGATTCCACTCTCTATCAGTGATGTTTGTTACAATGGGTTTAGCCACCCAGTAACACAGCTAGCTATGCAATCACTTGTATTACCACTAAGTCCCAATAATTTGTGTCTCCTGTGGGAGGGACAAGGAAAGACCACCACTGACAGATGCCATTTTAATTTGCTAATCCATGTACCCCCTAAAACTCAAAAGGGAGGACGGAAAGCTTTGAATAGGACACATCAGGATCAGCCCTGGAGCTCCTGACTAGCAACCCAATTTGGGGTCACTAATAAATTACCTATGCAAGCTTTCCATTTTCAGAGACAAGGATGCTACTGGACACGTATCATTTCCTTGTTACACTGACATGCACAGCCCTGACTTATTAGTATCACTGGCATATCAATACTGGAAGCCAATGGCCTGAACTCTGCCTCTTCGCTTAAAACTTAAGCGGAAGTGCCAAAGGGCAGCGACTAATTTAAAGGGACAAAAGCAAGCAGTTTTTTTCTTAGAAGGAAGAACAAACCCAAAGGGTCCCTGTTCCCTCTGTCTCTTCCAGCCTGCTGCTCTCCTTAAGTGCGCATGTTCTGCCACGCACCATTACACCACAGTAAGGCCAGTAAGCCTAGCTCTCCAGAGTGGATTTGCAAACCCACTGCATCACTTATTTGTTAGCAGCAGAGCTCTTATGTTTTGCTGGCAAACTGCTATATGCTATGGGCCACTTCATCTTGCTCTACCTGAAATCAATAGTGAAAAATCCACTTGAGTTCCATGGTGGGTGCAGGACTGGCCAGTTAACAACTACAGTCTCATTTCCTCCACTCAGGATCTGTCTGCATTACGGCCAAGACACTGATCACTGGAATTCTACGTCTCTTTGCCTTAAGTAGGGGAAGAAGAATAAATCTCCACTGTGATGCCCAACATGCCCCAGGCATGTGGCTGAAATTGTAGACAGGGCCAGGTCCTTGAAAGCAGGCATCTTACCATGGTAGCCAGATTATTTTGGTCTAATGTTGTTTTGAGAGTGTGTTTGGGAGTAATTTTCATTTCCACCCTTTTAAAAGAGCAATTTTAAAGAATGGGATATTTAGCCCCTGAAAATGAAAGCAGGATGCCAAGTCATCAGTTTTTGGCAGCAGATCTCTTGCTACTCTCTTTAACTGGCTTTATAGGAAACAGAAGGGTACATTTTTGTCATTGTTTGTCCTCATTAATCCCTGCTGAGTTAGCTGGAGAGTCAAATGCCAGATCAAAAGGAGGCCCCAGCAAGTCAGAGTTCTAGGGAAGTCTCCAGCTGCCAGGCTCTCCCACAGGAACGGCAATAGGCTAAGGGAGGAACTATCAATGGGGCATTTAGGGCAGAAGTGACAACAGGGAAGGAGGAGGGAACAAAGGAAACTTCTAAAACAGGCTATAAAAACAACCACAAAAAGTCTAACAGCAGAGCTCAGTGACTTTAACTCTGGGGAGGGGGCGTCTCACTTGCCAATCTGTTTTATCTATCCTGTCTGCTGACCAGAACAAATTTCTTCAAATAAGCTCTGAACAGCAACTTCTTCCACGGTAAGGTTGAGTACCAGCCCGTTATTTATTTCTTTAATAAATAAAGGCACAGCTCAACACATTCAGCAAAACCTGAGTGATAGTGGAAATGTATCCTTGGACAATCTGCCCCCTCCAGGAAGTAGATAACTTTTAGCAAACTATCCTAAAGATTTTTACAAAGAGAACAATCCCCACCCTATTCTGGGGAATAAAGGCAGCAGCAAAAACACAGACCACAGTCTCTTTAAATGAGCACATGAATTTAGGCTGGGCATTTCGAAAGTGCCTAATGGATTTTTGTGCCTAAATCTAGCTGGGAGCCTAATTCCCCTAAGATCCACCAAAAATCCCAGCTTTAATAATAATTTCAATTTAGACTGCCCCAGCATGCAGGTCCAATTCAATTTCTCTGACCTGTTACAATACTACTCTTCACTCGCCAAAGGGGACATTTGCATTGCCTTTTGCCTGCCCCCCCCCCCCCCCCACTCCAAGCCCCACTGTAAATACGGCGCATGCACACAGCCCAGCCCTGGTAAAACTGAAGGGGACCTACCTGCAGGGTGTCCTGGTATTACAAGGCTGTTGGTGGGTAATGCTGGTGGAGGTGGGAGCGTGGGTGGGGTGGCGAACATGGCCGGATGGTGCTGGTGTTGGGTCTGCGATCTGAGAGGGAAGTGCGAGGTAGCAAGATTAGGGATGGAGAGGGGCAGGGCTGGGCCGGAAGAATGGTGGGGCGGGATCTGGGGGGAGAGGGGCAGGTGTTTGGGGAGGCTGATGCTCGTTGCACTGCTGGCGCTGCTGCTCCTGCTGTGGAGGGAGAAAGAGGAGAGAGAAAAGAAGTGTCAGAGCCAGCTCGGCTCTGTAACAGTGCTCGCCCAGCATGGCCCGTTTCTGGGAGCTGGCCAGGTGAGCGGTAGAGATCTCAACGACCTGTCCCAACAGGGCAGCGTCTGATGTGGGGGACGTTCCCTTTGGGCACATTTCAGCTAATGCTGAGGTGCCCTAGTGGCAGCTCTCTCGGCCCCTTTCTTTGGTGTGTCGACCTTGGTTCCCTGTGACTGTAATTCCTTTTCCTGTTCCTCGGAATGTCCAGAGTGTATGCCGTAATCACCCGCCCTGCTCTTTTATTGCACACAGGCAGTTGATACGTGTGATTTAAATATGCCACTTGATTATTGCTCCTTTGCACATCACTCTAGCAGCTCCGGTGGAAGGCAACATTAATGCCATTGTTACGCCCCACATGTTCCCCCCATACCAAGGGCGTGCCATTTCAAACTCTCTGAGATGCGTGTGTTTGTGTGAACGGTGCCAGTGTAATGCTATTAAATATTTCTACTGCAGTAGCACTTGAAGGCCACATCCAAGGAGGGCCCCACTGTGCTGGGCACTATACAGAATGGTAGTAAAACCAGCTCTACATCTTGTTCTTTAAGCAGCCAAGACAGTTCTGAGATGATGCGAACACTGTTCATTGACTCGATCAACAGGCTAATCTGGGGGAAATGATGTGTTTTCTGCACCAACAAAGAGACTGCCCAAGCCCCCGTATATTCCTGTACTTTGACTGGCCGTCTCCTCTCTCTCCAAGCTCACCCCCATTTTATTTCTACTCAAGAAATATGAATCTTTGCATTTAACTTACTGGATGAAAATGTTCTGAAGGACAAATTGACCCCTGTGCCGGCCTTACAGTTATGGTGGCCACATTACTCAGTAATATCTTTTTTGCTCTATATGAAGAGTTGTACTCTGAGGCTGCTGTCAGCTGGTGTGAACTATGATCCCTGGGAAAAGGTCATCTGGGGCAGGGAATTTGTTTTTCTCCCATGGCCCCTAATCCCACTCTGAACTGGGTAAAGTGCACCGATGTCATATGTGCCCACGGTGAACCCAAACACTGCCTATGGGTTTTCAACTGGAGTTCACCATAGTGAAAAAATGGGTTTATTCAAACCCAAGCTGTCCGCCAGTTAGTAAAGCTTCTGTTGACCGGCTGTGAGAGAAAAAAATTGCAAATCCATTGGAAGATGGACTAGAAAGCTTTGCACCACAATCATAATAACCCCTGTTCATTAGGGAAGCTTTGGTCAATTTCATTCATGCAGATACCCAAGTCAGCTGATAGCCAGCTGGAAATACATGGCTATGTGGGGTCAGCCTGAGGAACAGACTGCCTCACAAGTGGAGCACCCTACCCAGGAAATGGGAAAGTCTGTGGCCCGTTCTACAGAGATTTTAATGAGTTACACACAAAGGAAACATGCAAACACCTCTTTCCCCTACCTGATATTGAGTCCGTTGTGAGCCACCTGGTGATGTACTTGGTAGTTGAGAGGGGGAGGGATGTGACTCTGAGGTTGGGTCCGAAGCTCTGGTATTAGCTGAGGCTGAGACTGGGGTTGAGGCTGAGGCTGAGGCTGTGACTGGGGTCGAGGCTGTGGCTGTGGCGTGAGCCTTGGCGGTGCTGGTGCTGAGATCACTGGCTCCTTCTTCAACAGAGGGCTGGCTCTGGCGCTCGATGTGGGCGCAGAAGAAGTGGAAGTCACAACGGCAGCAGCTGGCTGGGGGCTGGGGATAGGCAGCACGAAGGGCACGTCGGTGCTCAGTTCCCGGCTGCGCTCTAGCCCTGACACCTTTGGGATGGTCGCTGCTTTTGCTTCAGGTTTGTCATTCAAGGCTGGACCTTGGAGAAGAACAGTGACATATTGAGGCATCCCTGTTTAGTTTCCTACTTTGCCAAATATTTGCCCGTTAAAACAAAGTCATATTTAACTTGTGGGAGCATCACCCAAACAGGAAGGTATTTCGCCGTCTGTCTGTCCAGTATATGGTACTTGCTCAAGTTTATGCAAATTGTTATTCTAGTGGGTGCTTCATGCAAAGAACATACAACCTTACTACAACTACAGAACACTCTTATATACAACAACATGAACAATTCTCAGGTTGCTGGTAATGCATTTCCCACCAAACTGAATTTCCCAGAATCCATGATAAATCCCATGACCATAAATCCGATCACAAGAGTTTTGGGGCAGTTATTTGCTCAATGGTCTTTCAAGGTAACCAGCATGCTGTACTTTGCCATTCCTGGCTATGGGCATGGGAACTAATCACTGACAAGACCTTGCCTCACACCCTCCACATGCTTTCTGAGATGAATACCAGTGCTTTGTGAGAGAGAGATTGGCACAATGATTTTTTGCATGGCTCTGACCTCATCCTTCACTGGATCCACATGCACATGTGAAGATGGAACAAGAAAAACCCCAGCAGTGAGCACAGTAGGGTAGCTTTGTTCATCCTAAATGTTCTGCGGATATCAAAGGACATACTAACTGCTGTAACATATGCCAAACTCATGAGTGGATGAATGGCTTGTAGATACCAATCAAAATGAAGGGGGTTTTTTTGTTTGTTTTTTGTTTTTGTGTAATGTGTTAAATTCCTCACAGAACTTTTTCCCCAGTAAAATCTGAGTCTTCACTATTTCCAATGAAGTTTGAAGCTCAGGCCAGTCGAAGGGGTTAAACAGCTGCAGCAACAAAAAAAATGAGACCAAGGAATAAAATAAAAGGCCTAAGACAAGAACAGAAACCACATGCAACATGCAGAATGCTCAGTTCCCAGAGAAACTCCCTTTTAATACTGCACATGTATCCCTGTGCGCATTGCATGGGTGATCCAGAATTCATCACAAGAGAAGCCTTCCATTGACGGAACCTATTGGTCATTTGCATCTGACACACATGCACCCCATTTTTTAATATACTGAACATGTTTTTATTATAATCCATCTAATTTCAGGGTTTATTTATTATAATCTTCAGCTCACTCAAGTTGTTGGAGAGAATATGACAGAGCAATATGTGAGAAAGGGATGTTGGCGCCTACCTACTCATACAATACTAACGTGGACAATGTCCACTTATGAAATTACCTTAACTACGGAGTCGGCAACAGCGGCTCTGAGAGCCACATGCGGCTCTTTGACTGCCCCCTTGTGGCTCCCTGGCAATCCCCTCCAGGGAGCCGGGTGTGCGGTAGCTCCAGAGTTCTGGCCGCGACTCCCAGACCGCCTTGGCTCCGAGTCAAGCCTCTCCCCACTCCTCTTCCCTTCTCCCCGACCCGCGCCT
>ML685868.1:3233373-3260406 GCA_007922175.1 Pelusios castaneus
CTTCCTTCCTTTTTTCTCTCTTTTCTTTCTCTTCCTTCCTTTTTTCTTTCTTCTTCCCTTCTTCCTCCCTTCCAGCGGCTGGGCTGCGGCGCTGTCCTGTGGCTCTTTCTTTCTTCTTTTTTTTCTCTCTTTGCTTCCTTCCCTCTTTTTTCTTTCTTTCCTCTTCCTTCTTCCCTTTTCCCCTCCGTTCCAGCAGCTGGGCTGCGGGGCTGTCCTGTGGCTTGCTTGCTTGCTTTCTTTTCCTTCCACCGTTAAAATGTTTATATGTAAATTGTTTAACAACATCATTAAACATCGTTTTTTGTTATTAAAAATCAATATGCATATCTACTCTATTATTCAGTTTCTTCACCAGGAGGCTACCCATTGCGGCTCTCAAAACACTTGGTTATTGAAGGAATTTTTAAAAATGGCTCTTCTTATCTTTTGGGTTGCCGACCCCTGCCTTAACTGATCAAAAGGGCTTTGTTGATATATTTTCATGATATATGAAGTGTGAGAACACCACCACACAACATGCCACTATTTCTGCATAACTTATTCTGCAGTGTGTCCGATTCATCACCGTCTGGCTCCAGTGACTGGAGTTACAGTGGCATAAAACTGAGGAAGGCAATACTGAATCAAGCTGTCTGTCTCCCTGTAACATACCAAATCATTTTGTATTTATAAAATATACATCTAATGACAGGATGATATCAAATTATTTTCCTCCTTTCGATAAAAATCAATTTCACAAACTGCTTTGGATTCTGTTGCAGTCAGCCGTGCGCGCGCGCGCACACAGACAGAGAGTGTGGGGAGGGGAAGGAATGAAATAAACATGCTTTTTCATGAGTTTTGGAAGGGTTGTGATTGCTTAATTCAAGAGTGGCAGAAATGAGTGGGAATCCCAAAGATATTTCAGTGCATCATTGTAGTTCAAGGCCTCCCACCCCCCACCAGCTGATCCTCATCTTGAGACAATCTATAGATGTTCCAAATTGATCACTATATAAAGTATCACACATGGTCGGCTTCATTGTATTTTTCAGATGTGATTTGGTTTATTGTCTTGAAGATAAGGGTACATAGATTTTATTGTAATTAATACTTAAAGTGACCGTACTTCTAAAAATTCCATTTTCATTAATCTACAGTTCACTGATTTTTATTAATGCATCTCTACCCAATGGGTGATAACATGACTAAATTTATGGGAGTTTTGCCACTGAGTTCAGCAGGGCCAGGATGCCACCCAATATGCTTTTCAAAGGGACTGTATTCACAATTATAGATCCCGTGGTTATTTAGAGGCCTCCTCTAAAAATACTCAGATTCTATTCCTGACTATAGGTTCTATGAAACCCTCTTAGCTCATTCCAGCCAATAGGCCCAGTCAGAGTTAAACATTCAACTGTGTCATTACAGACAATGTAGACTAATGGTATGTATTCAGAACACACTGGCACCACAAAAGTTAAAGAAGCCGAGTAAAAATAAAAGATCAATTGAATCCAAAACAAATCAATGAGGTGTTGCAGTAAAAGCAGCTGTGTGACCAGTTTTGTATAAAACTATTGATTCCTTGTGGTTCCAGCATTAGATCTCATTTGCAATTTTCTCAGCGCAGAAGCCTATAGTGAGTCCCTCGCTGCCTGAAATGACCAATCAGCTGTAGAACATTGTGGTCACCTGTTTGATTCTTACCGACAATTCACATCTCTCAAACGGCAACACTGAAATGATTTTCTGTATTCAATTTTTTTCTGAGAACAATCCAAAAACAAGACACTATGTATTTGTTTGCAACAGGAAAGTACTAGAAGAGAAGCGAATCTCCTTTCCCTCCAACTTACGTCAAGTACAAACACAGAAGTTAGGAAGGAAAGATCTGGCGTGAGTGAGTGTGTGTGACAAAGAGAAATCCATATACACTCAGATGCCATGGCAATGGGGATCATAGGGAGATGGATGAGTCTCACTAGCATGGGTTATATGATATCACAGTTATTTCCATATTTTCATAGCTGCAGTACAGTGCGCTGAGAGAAAACCACTTCATGTATTTGATTTATTAAGAGGGTGCGGGGAGTAGACAGGTGCACATACGTAAAACTGAAAGCATGTAGAGAGGTGATAAGAAGAAAGGAGAGACTGGTTCAAGCCCAAATATTCAGAAAGGGGATGTGTTTGGGTCCATGCTTTTGTTTCAGTCTGTTACTGAGATACTGGCAAAGCGTGAAATTTGGGTCCATACCACAGCTTGGATTCCAGACCTGCTGAAGACCAGGACTGCTCAGATCCAGGCGTTTACCTAGAGTCTCTGGAAGGGAGGACAGAGTCAGGTGACCATGGGACACTGTCACCCAAACCGACTCACATCTCAGTTTCAGTCATGTCTTTGTTAGATCTATAATGTATAATTATCTGGGTGTACTTGTGGTACTTGGAGACCCCATCCCACCAGAGATGTAGATAGAGCTACAAGTAACCACTGCCTCTGCAGTGTATGATCCCCTGATATGTCCCAACCACTGGTTCTACAGGATACATACTATGCTTAGAGTGAACATGCCCCATTTCTCAGGGTGCCCAAGACAATAATACATTAAAACATTTTTTCTAGCTACTTGGTGCCCCAAACCAATACTCACCAACTGCTAAAACCTTCCTGCATCCTCCCAGATACTCACACACACAATTCTCCCCACATTTACAGTAAGTTGCCCCAGTCACTACCATTGCAGTGAATGAAGTACTCACTCTTCAAAATGCTTGACTGGGTTTCACAGACTTACTATTAAGAAGCCTCTTCCATTCTTGATCTCCATGTGTGGTCATGCAGTCCTCATACACATGTAGGTGACACAGCCTGACTAAATCAGCTTTGTTCTAACTTCACTGAGCTCCATTAGAAAATTTGGTTTTTATTCTTTTATAGGATTTCATTGTCCACCCAGAACAATATCCAGAACTTCAGAGCCTTCCTCTGCAAAATACTTAAAAGAGACCTTCCACCTCACACTGTCTTGGTAAAGGAAGTTTTACCTCTTCTGCACAAGTTGCCTTCACTTGATCAGAGATGACTGCTGGTCACATGTGAAATTGTTCCTCTTTTGAGGAAGGGCAGCAGGAATCGGGCTTTTTGTACCTTCCTTTGGCCTTCCTGTTTGGAGATAACACTCCCCAAACACCTCTGATCATACAGACTGCATGACCAAGCCCGGACACCTGTAACTAGCCCTGGATTCACCAAATCACGTTGGAACATTCTAGCAACAAAAATGAGTTTATTTTCACCAAGTCCTAGAGTAGTTAATTTTCATGCTTAATGATAACAGGCTGAGCCAATTTGTCTAAGACTTGACAGTCAGCTTCAATAACTCAAGCTTAATTAAAGCTGAACGCATGTCAGTTCAGCTCTTTCTTTCACAGGAAATCTGACATTTACAATGATTCACGTTTCAGCCATGCTATGTAAAGGCTGGAACACATCTGCCATTTCCCACCATGCACAATGTTACCCCTTTTCAGGATGCCAACTTTGTTTATTTTCTAACCACACACATGGGGACTTCTTCCACCAAGAGAGCTTTTCTCTGTTAATAAGACAGTTAAAATCCACTGTGGTTTTTGTGGGGTGAATGGAGAAAAAAGAAAGGAGGACATGATAGAAAGTGATCTAACCAGGGCAATAAAAATGATCTCATTTCAGTAACTCTTTGTCTACTTGATCATCTACAACTGGAACTTGCAATGTTGCAAAATATCAACAGCATACTACTTTTCACTACTCAGATTTGATTTGCCTAAGAAGAAATGTCGGTATTTTTTAAAAGTTTGAGAGCTTAGGCTATTTCTCTCAGGAAATCTGAGTACAAACAGTATTAGTGATTTAAGATTAAAAAGTTCTAGAGGGACCCAATAGTCAAAAGAGGTACACACAACTGATTTTGCAGTGGAAAGTAAATTCCTGAAGCATTTATCTGAGCCTAAATTAATCTGCTTCCATGTACCTGATGTAAACTCTGATTGAATTTAAAATCCGTTATGAGAATAAATAAAAAATAATAGAGCCTCCTCGCCCAAACATTTTGCTCTCTGAGATGTGGATATACACCATAACAGGCTAAATACAATACAGAAGTCCCAAACACAAATTAAACCTGTTCAGTTACAGCTGATTAAATGTTGCTCAAGTGCAAGGATTAAACCTTCAAAGTCTGCTTTGAGGACTCCAACAAGCGGCTACTGTTATAGAAAGAGTACTTAGGATAACAGCATTCCTAGATTGGCTGTCTTGCCTCTTGCTCTTTGGGGCTGCAGGCTGTTATTGAAAGGGACTCATCAGCACATATATATGATTAGAAATCATCTATTCTCGCTTGTACATCTTTCCTTTGTTTCTTGAAATTAGAAAGTGATGTAATTTGATGTGCTCTCTAACCTTCTGCACTACCTTTGTGGCTGTTCAAAAAGTAAGGATGGTAGGATAATGTGAGAGTCTCCAACCTTCGCCACTCCATCACATTTTATTAAAAAAATCCAATAGCAAGCTACTTTGATCTTACTGCCCGCCTACCACTCCACTCCCATCATTTCTGTAGAACACAGACCTAACCCAGGATTGCTATTAGTAATCTTGAACTATACAAAAACTGTGGTTACTGTAACTGAAGCAAGCACGTGTGGAAGCAAAGCAACAAGAATTAATGGGACATGTATACTGAAATGAGTTCATGAGCCATAGAGGTGCACTGTGAACACATAGCATTATAAATCAGTCACGTAAAACCAAGATTTTCAGCAACTGGAATGAACAAAGAAAATATCCAAAGGAAGAGCTTATTTTATCAAGCTAGACCACTATTTTTAAATAGCTTTGACTATGTGCATTTTGTCCTGTGGATATGTAACAGTCAGGAATATATTCTCAGAAGAGTGTGATGGTGCAAAGCATTTTGATCTAGGATTGGGACACAGTGTAGTAGTTGATGTTGGTAAAGTGCTGAAGGTCAGAAGAGCTGAATGAAATAAGCACTACTTTGTTACCCAGAGCTGACTTTTGCTCATTTCTACGTTTTCTCCCCTGAGGCTTCCATAGGAAGATAGCACTAATTAAAGTATCAGCCATCCCATGGATTAACTGGCGTGGTCTGTGTATTTCAGGCTATCAGAGCTAAAGTTTGGGAGTTGCCCATAAATGGCTCTTCATATACATAATACCTGTAACTCACTGTTGGTAAGAAAATAAAGAGTTGCAACTTTAGAGCTAAAAAACAGATTTTTTTCTTAATGGTATCCTATATCTAAAACGTATTAATATATAGAAATAAAGGTAAGGATTATGAGCCAATAACAAAAAGTGACCTATAGGAGGAATTGCATGGGGGTAGATACTACCCATGGACTAAGCTACATGCCCTCACACCTTGAGATAACATCTTATCCTTCCATAATATCAGAGTTTAACAAAGGAAAGGCATTCTTGCAGTTAAAACACAAGGCTTTGATGACTGGATGCATTATGATTAGCGTTCTGACTAACTCCCTGTATTACCCTGAGCTGCCTTTCTATGCCTCAGGCTCTGCAGGGTAAAAATGGGCTGTTTTACCTCAATGGGGCCAGGAGGATTACTTCATTAATGTTGATCCTTGGATGGAAAGTGCCAGAGGATGTGAATTGTTACTATCATGACGCAAAGACTAAACCCTCCATTGTGGCTCCAATCTACTCCACAGTTAGTTGACATTATCCCCATTCTATTATGCAAAAAAAGAGTTCTTCTTCCAAGGTGCATGCTCTTCAAACACAACGGGAACCTAGTGAATTTTCAACAAATACTCAAGTCTTTTCTCATGAGGGAAAATAGACCAAAGATAAGCACAAATCCCCATGCCTTGCTTTGAGCTTGTGTTACTGGAACTAAAAGGAGTAAGGGAGGCATCTCCTTACAGCCCCAGCATTCCCAATAAGTGCCTGGGCTGCAAGACCAGTTTCAGCTTTGCCTTGAATTGATGCCAAAAGCAACTTTACTATGAGAATGCAGCGTGACGTATTTTTCTGAGGCTTTGCGTGGTGTTTCTTGTTGTTTATATCCTGGCCCCAGTCCTTACATTTGATGCCCATTTCCAGTCGGCTTTTGCAACTCTGGAGAGACGTCATGCATGCTTGCAGCTAACACGCTAGGATATAGCCTGAAATCTCCAGGAATAAAAGATCCCATTAAAGAACCATAAAGCGGGAAATGAGCATCAAGTCTATAGATCTTAATGCTATTAGGCACCATTTCTGAAAAGGAAAACGAATCTCCTTTGTGCTGGAAGTTTTTCCCAACCAAGGGTCAAAATCCACACAGCTGGTTAGGACGCGAAAATATCTACCAGAAAATGGTTTGGTTTTATATAAATATTTCTCAAGGAAATCTTTCACACGGCAATCTAATAGTGGATTAAATTCAGCACACCAGACACTTCTTCACTGTTAAAAGGTGAAGCCTATACAAAAATGAGACTGGATTGCCACGCATATGATACTCACTATTTCCTAAACCACTTGGCTGAGTTAGTACTTCAGTGCTGGTAATGTGATCACTAGACAGGCAAGTGAAACCGCCATTATGCTTCTGAGGAAGGTGATCTATCCAGTTTCGAATAGGAAGGGTTGGACTCTCTTCAGATTCAGTCCTGCTATGAAAATGTTGGTGACTTACACTCGTGGGTCATCAGCTCTGCGTTGAGACTTTGAAATGCTTTCCTTACCATATCGCAAATGACTGAATGATTTTGGTTTTAAATTTGGATGCTTCAGAAAAAATGATACGCTTGGAAGTTAATTCCAAGAACTGAGCTGACAGCCTTTTGCGGCTGTTGCTTTCTTCCAGTTTGAGTAGCTGAGGCTTGTTACAGCCGCAGCATACTGCAATCTAGCAGGTTAAATGACTTGGGCAACACACTTTATTAAAACTGGCAAGTGTTCGCTCCAGTTCTTTTCCTGATAGTCAAGGCTGTCTGCAAGAGTAATTGATAGTGGCAGCTGTTCTGAGGGTGTTTTAGATTGTTGCAAGACGATTTGACTTGACAGACAGCTCTGTACAAATTAACTGAGTGATGGGGGCTGAGTCCACACTTGATTGCAAAAGGAACTTCCTCTTGAAACACAGCAGCAAAACTCATTCACCAGAGACAAACTTTGGGACTCTGTGACAACCACAATAAAAAAGCCTCCCTTACTCCTTTTAGTTCCAGTAACATAAGCTCAAAGCAAGGCATGGGGATTTGTGCTCACTTGATTGCAAAAGGAACTTCCTCTTGAAACACAGCAGCAAAACTCATTCACCAGAGACAAACTTTGGGACTCCATGACAACCACAATAAAAAATGAAAGTTTCATGCTGTCTTTTCATTCAGGACTATAGCGCTGGATCAAACACTGCAGGGTCAAATCCCTTCAGTCCTGCTCCTTAAGCGGATGTCGACTGGTTGAAAAGCAATGACAGAAGATACAGTCTATTGCCCTGACCATAAAATAATACACAAGCATCTTGTGTTTACCAGGCAAGGTTTTGCAGCATGTACTGTACTGTAGGCACAAACTTAATGTGAAGCAGTAGACAAGAAACAAGATACATAGGTTATTAAGAGAAGTACTGAAAAACTTGTGCAAACACAAATATTCACTCAAACCCAAGCAAACATAAGTATTCAGCTCCATAAGGTGAAGCTTTTAAAAAAGACAAAACCCTGCTGTGTACCAAGGAAGCATGTAGTTTTAATTAGTCTAGAAAGCACAAATACCAAAGTATCAGCTGCTGCCTTATAGGGGAAAACGTACTGGTTTTGCTGTTTGAAACCCATATTGATTCCCATCTGGCCCTGTGAGTGAGTTATTAATCACTCCAATTAAATCACAAACAGGTCTTTACACTGAAATTGAACCTCCACCAATAGATCAATAGCTCAAACCACCAAGTGCAATTACTGCTCAGCATAACAGATCAGCTTGTTCTGTAGAGCTCCTTTCAGGGCTCAGTTCTCTAAACTGTATCCTTCATATACATGTATACTTTGTATATTATATAAATTATATCTCCAAAGACAGACAGACATCTGTTAGGGTCACCTAATCTCCCTCACATCACAGAAGAACGCAGATTTGCCAAGGTCACACTGGAGACATGATCACACTTTCCCCCATTTGTTATTCTAGCAAAGCCCAGATAAGACTGAGCTATTGAAGTTCACACTGGTTTAATTTCAAGAGGTTAAATGACAAATCCTTTTCTTATTGCTACAAGAAAAGGATCTGCCAGGTTGTATAATATCCTGTTTAAGCTAAAACAACAATTTTGTTTCATCTGAACTATTTTACCAAGGTTTAGATTTAAAAAAAAAAAAGAGAGACATTGGAGAAGCTCAGATGTGCAGAGAATCATCAACAGTAAATCTGAAAGCTAGATCTCCTCCAAAGGTGTGTGAATGATCTTTCAGACCATCTGAAGTAGAGAAATTAAATCAATGGCTAGCTGAGGCAGACCTGCAGTGTCGAGATCTGAGGACAGACCTACAATTGCTGCTTGTAGAGAAAAGACACGGCAAGCCCAGTAAGCATAGGTAGAAACAGCAGCGTAGATGGTGAGCCACTGCATAGGCAAGTCCCGTAGTATAGAGAAGCTCTGCCAGCGGTTCACAACTGTTTTGGGTGTACGGACCATCTTTTCAACCACCAATCATTTCACAAACCACCGCGTGCTACTAGTTTTATTTGAAATGGTACACTTCCTTAGCGAGAATGCTCTTATTTTTCAACTCCACGGACACCCTGTAATAGCCACCAGGGGTCTGCCGACCACAGGTTGGGAACTGCTGCTCTACACACCTGAAACATAAGGCATGCATCTCACAAAAGGCTCTCTTCATGCCCATGTCCACAACGGTATGTTTAGCTCCCAAGATGTCCCACTGCCTCTCCCTGCCAGTGCCTTGCCCCATTACACACTTTGGTGAGTGTGGATGCAGCCTGCCTTTCACTGCAGCATGTAGCTGGATGTACCATACATCCCTCTGCATCTGCAGGCAAGAGCTGCGAAGAAAGAGCACTCAGTGACCAAGAAAAAGAACTCTTTCAGTCTCTGTTTTGCTGGGAATGGGGCAAGATTTCAAGGACTCTCCCCATAACCATCTGAACATGTACAGGGTCGAAGTATTGCATCTTCCCTGTCTAGGAAGATCACTGATGCTTTTCTTTCCTCTCTGGCACCTCTAGCCAAAAGAGGTAACAGTGATGGAACATACAAACTGACCTTCTTATTCCCCCATCTGCTCATCATCTTGTGTTGAGCCTGATTTGTTATAATTTCTCAATGCCACTCTGGTTCCTGTCCAAATCTGGTTTTACAGATCCACAAGAGAGCCCACAAGGGGGAAGAGAAAGTAACGTGACACACTTCATTGGCAACAGCCAGCTGCTCGCAGCCTGAAGGTTACTATATGAACTCATTTTGATTAGTTTCATGGCTTGGGGCCATCACCACTTAAATTAGGTGCCAATAGCTTTCCTAATGAAGGATTATAGATGGAGTCCACAGGCCTGGTGAACCCATATGGCTCTCACCTAAAAAGGGACATGGGAGCTAAGTTACTAGTGAGGTAGAGATCTTAGCACGGATGGTTTCTCTTTTCATCATGTTCAAGGTAAGTGCACTTTCCAAGGATGAAAAAGTGTATCCATCTCATAGCAACAGAGAGAAAGAACCCAAAGAGGGAAGTACATATCTTTTTTCACCTTGAAGGTTGGAGGCACAGAATGGAGCTGGGAAGAACAAATAAGGATACCTTCCCTTTTCCAAAATGTGGATGCACTACACACATATTTGGAAACCAATGTTCTCAGTTTGCAGAAGTCTTTAGGAATCTTTTTTTCAGGAAGGAAGTGGAAGGAGGGATGATACACTGAGTTGCAACTTGATACAGACCACTGTTCAAAAGGAAACTTACTTAAAGCTGTATAGACTGCTAGGTTTTGAGTAGATATATTTGAAGCCACAGACTTGCATGTTAGGTGGAAATTGCATGAAATTGGACCCAAGTTGGCTTGAAAATGGGTGCAGTGAACCTGGCTTAAATTTTGAATTTCTCAAAATCTGAAGCCAGGGTAAAATGTTCCAAAGCATCCAAATGACAAAAGAACCTAAGTTCATTTTCAAAAGGGATTTATACACGTAGGAGCCCGATTTCCATTGAAATTTAGGCCCGTAAGTCACTAAGTGTTGGAAAATTTTACCCAAGGTGAGTTTGACCTTGTTAGTGTCTTTATCATTAAGATTTTCATTGCTCTAATTAGGACAGACACTTGATCAGGGCAAGAGGATTATTTCCTACCTTTATAAAGGACATTATTAGAATGCCATGGGATCATTAATTTCTATCTGGTTACTCATCAGAGATGGGCAGAAGGGTTCTCAGTTTAAGATCTAATAGGAGGAACACTATCACTGGAAATCCCAGTTTCTACCACAATAATGCAGCATACTCCCCTAAAGATTTACCTTTAGTATGAGCACACGGCTATTCAGAACGGAACTTGAGTTCCCAAGCTCTTCTTTAAAAGCTCCCTACTTCTCCTGGCTGGTTCATGCACCGATTTCAAAATCCAGTTCTGAGGCTGCAGCATCAGCTCTCAGCAATGAATTGTGACATCACTGAACGAACTGTGCAGGAGCTGATGGCAAGAGGAGCAAGACAGTTTAAAGGGCTTTTGGTAATATGGGTATTAAAGTTTTCATTGCTATAGTGGGGGTTCTACAAATAAACAATTCAGGATTGCTCCCACCCCCATACAATCCATCACAGATCTGGATAAACTGTGCCTATATGTATGCTGGGCATTTATTTTAAAATTAAATAACCGCTGTCTAATCCTAATCCAACATTTCTCCAGGAAAAAAAAATATACAAGGAACAAGGCATGTTTGCTCAGCTGTGTAACAGCAGATGAAGCTCAAAGCAGCCTCTGTGTAGTGTTCCCATTTTACCATTTGCAAGATGCTTTTTCTTCTGTAAATGCAACTGTAAGATATTTTAAAATGAACTGTTTTGCATCTTATCAATTGTTCAACAGTGTGTGAAATTTTAACAGTCTGTTCTGTAGATCCTGCCCTGGTGGGTACACAAAATGAGCAAAAGCAGCTTCTCTCTCCACTGTGCCAGGGCAGGTTTTCTCCTTGGTGCTCAAGACATGGCTGGAGAGACACTTGCTAATGTAATAACAGTAACATCTAGCTAGTGCATAGTCTCTGGGCTCATAAGGGTATGCGGGCTGTCCTTCACCATCCCCACAAGACTCAGTTAGCTAGTGCGCATGCTGCAGTCAGCAGCCTGCCCTAGCTGGAGGCACATGTTTTCTTTAAAGGCAATACAATCCATGCCTGGTACATGCAATACAATCAGTGAGTGATGTCACTGTTTCACTCTGTTCTCCCCACACAGAGATAACCCTAAAGCCAGGGCAAGATTTTGCCCTAAATATGTTGCATTCATTTATCATTACAATGGTTTTAGGCAAGTATTCATTTCTAACCTCACGGCACACTATGCATTGCCTTAATTGAATGTGATTAATTCAAAATGATTGTGCCTGATTCTAGGCAGGGTGCTATATTATGTTAAAGTTAAGTAAAAAATGGCAGTCAAAATGACACAGTACAGTCTGGGAACATGCTATCCAAAAAGCAAGCTTACATCTCATGATGAGGAACAGTTCAGGGGGGTGTACATGAAGTCAGACTTTTGAGTGAAATTTAAGCTTCCGGTATGGGAGACTGAATGCAGTAGTGAGGAAAGCTTACCTATGGAGCTGTGAGAAGGCCAACAAGGCACCTTAACTAGTAACTATCTGTGTGCCTTGTCTCTATCTGAGCCTGTTTCTGCGCATTCCACTTTTGCCAAGGAGATTCTGCAAAATGCAATAATTTCTACAAAACAAGAGAGTGACAATTGTTTCTAATGGGTTCAAATCTGCAGTGATCTTTACTGGATGGCAGGGGATTGCAGAAAAAAGACCGATATTATGCTTGCCGTGCAATAACTGCCAGGGAAGGCAAAAGGGGAGCAGTCAAGAGGGGAAAGGAGAGGTTTAGGCTTAGAAATCATCTTGATTTGGAAAGGAATATGGGTCAGTAACTTGCCTGACTTCCTTAACCAATGTTATAGTTGGCATTGTAAAAATAGGAAACTGTACTGTAAGGTGACTGACTTTGCTATAAACAGGAACCAAAAGGAGTGATTTACCATGTACAAATTAGCAAAATCCTGTCTTATTTGCTTGCTAAGCCAGCTCTCATGGTTCAATAATTGCTGTCACGTTAGAGCTAATATATTTATAATTTGAGAAAACACTGCTTGAGATTCAGAAGTAGCTGAGACTGACACATTTCTCTTCCAGAGCTGCCAAGCACATCCATCCTACCCCTATCCCTGCACAGATGTAGTTGCAGCCCCTCGCTCAAATGTAGTAAGAGACACACAATTCTCCTTCTTACATTCATTAGCAGCCAAAGAAAACTTGTTTGTCTGGTAACAAATCTGTGACCATCATCTGTCTGTGCCGTCTCCAATGCAGTGCTAGCTATGCTGTGCTATTCCTCTACTTCACACTGTATTTTACTGCTTGCATAAACCCTCTAGTCAAGAGCGTAGGGGATAGACTGTAGATTGTTCTGTGTGAACCAAAGCCACAAAATCCATGCATATCATAACTGCCCTGTGATAATTCAGCATTAGACCCCACTGGACTCATGAGCTCTGAAATTAGGAAATTGAGAGAAATAGAGACTGACTACATACAACAACATTTCAAGTTGCATCAAGGATAATTAAAATATTTAAGGACAATCTGCATGTTGTTAATCAGGGAACGTTTATTTGAATGGCGTGTGCCCTTTGGATTTTGTCCCTATGGCAACCACAGATTCGCTCCAAAGGATGCGCTGGAAGGAACATGTCAAGAGCTGCCTCAACATTTTAGTTCACTGAGAAAGCTATGAATAAATGCAGCTATTGACAAGCAGAGCAGAAGCAACGAAGGTTTGTAAACAGCATTAGGAAGCCACAGATGGCCTTTTGCTATTTAAGCTTGTAACGGGTGCATTTTCCCTTTAAATGCATCTGCTATGAAGATCAACAAGATATTATTGTGTTGTATGCTGGGTGCTGTGCCACATATACTGGCTCATGAATATGGGCTCTGTCGGGTTTAAGTTTGCCTTTAGCTTAATCTAACAAACAGCTAAATCCTGTTGGACTGTGATCACAGGCTGGAATTCTCCCTGTTGGCACATATAGGTTGTAGGCTCCTTCATAGAAGTCTTGCCTTTTCCATGAACTTGTTCCCATCTTTACTGGCTCTAGGAGACCTACCTCCAAAGCATCCTCAAAAGAGGAAGAGGAGTAAGGTGCAGTGACAGAAAAAGGCGACAATGCTTGGTTTATTACTTGTATTCTGATATCTCCCGAAGTCTCCCATCCTGATCAAAGCCACCGTATCTACACAGGAAAGGTTCTTCTCTATGGCCCTTTTCATGAAGGGTTGGTGCCAAGGGGCTATTGCCACCAGAAAGTTGCATATATATTCCACAGCCATGGAGTTATCCCTTCATGCAGAACTGCACTCCAGAATCTCAGCTTCCATTTAAAGAGGTTTCCAGCCTTTACAGTGACAGAGAAAAATCTCAAAAATGTCAACAATGACTGACTGATTCATGAAGCTGGCCTGAATTTACAGAGAGCCTGAAACAACAAGAGCTGAAAACTGCCTCATTTCTCCCAAATATTTCCTTCTCTGCCCTAATCTTTATAGTCTTGCCTTGGGGCCAGATTCTTCTCACCAGAATAGCAGTTCCTCCAGGGAGCTCTGAACTGGAATCCATTCCTAATTTGGGGGGATACTCAAATACATTTTGAGGATACTTGTGCTGTTTATGTGATGAAGAGCATTTGCTGTCTAACCACTATTAATGACCCACTGCAGTTATTAAGCAGGATCTTCACTGGCTAACCCAGAGTACTAAACTCCAGACTTATTTGACTTTTCTTCTCAACTGCGGTTGCTGGACCCATACATTGTCCCCCAATCAGCCCCTGAAATTAGAAGTAGCAGTCTTTAAAATGTCAATCTTTCATGTTCCAAACAACACATTTTGAGCTGCAGATGGGCGGGAGTGCTGATGATACTAACCTTGCTTCCAACCGTAAACCAAGTAAAAATACAGTACATTAGCGAACACTGTAAATAGAGGTTTCTGGCTAAAATATAATCAGAGCAAGCACTTCGTCTTAAATTGATGCATAGTTATTTATTTAATTTTGGGTGAAAAGAAGGAACAGGAAACCAGTTGTTTTGGCCTCTGGAGCTTTTTCTAAGATAATAATTTTAGAGTAATTTGAACATTTGCTCTCAGCTGTTTGCCATGTGAATGGAGAAGCTATTTATTTATTTATTGGTATAAACCCTCCCATTGTCACATGTATATTTTCCAAACCCTACAAAAAGTAAGATGGTCTCATGGTAGGTAACCACTCTGATTTCAGGAAGAATACTGTATCCTGGAGTTTTGCACATTATGAAAAAACAAATGGAGTCTCTGTACACTCACTAATTGCCGGCCACATTGGCTGACATTTTATGGCAATGCATAAAACATCAGTTTTCACTCTCTCTGTCCCCATTTAAAATTTTTTTTTTCAGGTGGTTCTCTCTCAAGTCAAGGTAGAACTGACATTTATGTACTTCAACCTATGCTGTGACTGGGAAGAACTAATTCTTCAGAAATATCCCAGGGTGGAATCAAACACAAACCACAAATAAAGAAGTGAGCACTAGAATTACCGAGCCATGTCATCTATTAAGGCCTGTTCTTCCTCTCAGACTGTAGGATTCATTTGGCAATAGTGTATACTGCAAAAGTGCTGCCCTCTAAATTAGTAAAGGCTCTTAGGTAATAAACATTTGTGATCATTAAAAAACCACCACACAATTAGAAACAATTTATAGCCTCTGCCCAGGAGAGGCCCAGGAATAGAAGTGATGTTACAGTCAGGCATGAGTTGGAGTAGCAGAGCTTTGCTATGGAAATCTGAACAGCGTCTTGCTTCTACTCCAACTGCCTCTATCAGTTTCTCAGCTTCTTGAAGTTTCAAGTTCACTTAATCACATCAAAAATATTTTAAGAGCAAGTGCCTACTTTAACATAAATGGAGATTAAATCCTAAATACTAGAAATCAGGGTGCCTGTGTATGAAATACATATGCATTAACAGACTCCCCAAGGGGTAACAATGCGAGTGACTATAAATAAAAAGCTTTATCATTCAGTCCAGATTCCTGGGGTCACTGTGCACATGGCTTTGTTTCACAGGTGACACCCAAAGTTGTCCATGGTTTGCCTTAGCATGACATCACAATATGCTTGTTTTCAAAATCTGTCACTGTAGCAGTGTTGTGGAACCACTATGGAGCGAAAAGGGTTGACTGGGCCTGGGAGTAGCAGCCAATAGGGTGGCTGGGCTGCTGGGCCAATCAGGGGCAAGCGGCTGGTATAAAGCTAAGAGCAGCAAAGTAGGCTAGTCAGCAGTCTGCTGGGGGAATCTGCAGAGTGAAGGCTAGCAGGCTACAGGGGCCAGGACCAGGGACAGCTCCCAGTGTGGTCAGTGAGGGCTGACCTAAGGGCCGGAGTTCCTGAGGCAACGGAGCGGACAGCGGTAACGGCTGGAGCAGCAGTCTGAGGACAGGAGCGGTCCGAGGATAGGGAGCCAGGAGTGGATGGTGGCTGGACTCCAGGCCAGTGAGGTGCTGTGTGAGACTGGGGCTGCGGGGAAAGCCGTCCGGGGAACTACTGAACTCGTGTAGAGGACTGGAGAGAGGCAGAGGCCTCAGGGGAGGCATATAGGGTCCCTGGGCCTGGAGAAGTGGGCGAGACAGAGAGCGGGCGGGGCAAAGAGAGACAAAAGACTTACCACAAGGTCACACCGTAGAACTGAAACACTACCTTACCACTAGACAGTTTACCTTCTCCTTCCACATTAGTGCAGGACAAGACACTCCCTGCCTATCAGAGTGCTCAGTGTGTGTCAGTTTAAGGGCTCCCTTTCTTTCTTAGTTGTAGGCATCTCCCTTGCTTTCCCCTTCATTTTCTAAAATACTAGCACAAACATTTAACTGTTCAAGGGTAATATGAATGCAGCATTCATGCCTTGGGCATTTTTACACTCTACAAGAAAAGAAACAAAAGGGCCTCGTTTAATACCTCTCTACAGTATTCTTTGTTCTTGCTCTTCCTGCATGAATCCAAAACACAATCCTTATGGGTATTTCCTTTCTTTTTAAGACCAAGACAGGCTTTTAAAACAAACCTCACTGAGCAACTGGAACAGGTGGTGGAGTCTTTTAAAGGACAGAAAATCATTTTAAGTAATAAAAAAAGGAAAGAAAATTCTCATTCCAGCGACTTTATTAAGAACCTGGGGGAGTAATTCCGGACGCTAGGCACATCTGCCACTTCTGGGTACTTGCGAAAACCCTTCAGCGCAGGAACTGTGAAGCTGCTGGGCTCAGAGAATAAACTCTGTTCATAGAGCTACATTTCTCTTCTTCTCGGAAATGTCTCCATTTGCACACCCATGGGGAGTTTTATGAACTCAATATCAGCCCCAAATGGGCTATGGATGGTACCCATCTTCTCCTATAGGTTCCTCTATCCAGAAGGCTGGAGATTCAATTTTACAGAAGCTTCAGACATTTTTTGA
This sequence comes from Pelusios castaneus, assembly GCA_007922175.1. NCBI lineage: Eukaryota > Metazoa > Chordata > Testudines > Pelomedusidae > Pelusios > Pelusios castaneus. Next base: position 3,250,156 of record ML685868.1, read on the forward strand.
GTCTTGTCCACATACAAAAGCAGTATCATTTTAACTATACTAGTTAAACTAGAGTTAACTATACTAACGTAAAAAACAAGGAGTCCTGCAGCACTTTTAAAGACTAACAAATTTATTTATCGCATGAGCTTTTGTGGGAGAGATCCTACTTCATCAGATGCTTGAAAATGGAAAACTTACTGTATGGGAAGGAAAAAGAAATGAGTGATTTTGAAATGTAATTCACAGGATCAGGTCAGGTCAAGCATCAAAAGAAGCATTCCAACACTGAAAAGTTATGCTGACGTAACTTTTCAGTGTAGACCAGATTTAAAAACTGTGTGTCGGGCAGGCCTAAGAAACATTTATTGGGGTTTTATTTTATTGCTTTTTAAAAATCTTCCCCTGCTTTTCTGGCCCTCCTTCCAGTAGGGAAAAGCAACCCAATACAATGAAGCAAACAATTTACTATAATCTTTAGCATTACAACTAACATATGAAGAAATCTAATATGGAAATGAGCTCTGAGACACAGCTCCAGCAACCTGGGTTTGTCATGCCAAAGTTCAAGACTGGACTTTTCCTAAAGGTGGGGAGAGAACTACATGTAGCATTTTAATAAGCAGCCCCATCTCCGTTCCCAAGCTATAGCTATGGTACCAACACAGCTCTTTTCTTTCCTGCGAGTGTAGCACTTTAAAAAAGAGAAATAAGACAAGAGGGAAAGTAATGGCCAAGATCAAGAATTAAAAGGACTCCTGCCAAACCCAAAACAATGTTTTATGATCCTTCCGTACAGGAAACCAGAATACACCCCCTATCCTAGTCGAGTGTGAGAGAACCTAACCCTCTGCTAAGAACACTTGAGAGAATCCAGTTCTCTCTTCTGCTTCTCTCTTCATGCATTAGTTGGCCTGTATGTGTGCACGGGCACATGCGCACAGAGACTTATCTCAATATGAGATATTCTCTTAAGATATGACCATTGCAGTTGTTTGTTCAAGAGTTAAAAGGAAGCAATATTTCTTCCTATGAAATGAAAGCTGGAAAGATTCCAGTCTCCCCCATTTTTCATGGTGGGTTTCTCTCCACAGGAGAGGGACTTGAATTTCCTCCAAATGCAACTTCCTTTTCCTGCAGCGGTAACTCATACAAGAAAAGAGTCTGAAGGAAACTGCCATGCATAGCTTTTAGAAATACACACCATTCCTTAAGCTTAGAATAAATGCTCCCTCCCCACCTCACACACACAATCTGCTCTGAAATCGTCCAACACACAGCCACGACTGCCAACAAGTCCATTACCGTGACATGGTACTGATAAGTACCTTTCAGGATTCAGCCCTAATTAGCATCACTATTCCAGAAACAAAAGAAAGGCAGTTTGCTGAGGAAGGGTAAAAGCCTGTGGCACATTCTTATCATGGTCTGATATTTCATGTCAGTAATTTCCATGAGACAAACTCAGAACTATACTCTCTTAGTGACACAAACCCACAACAGGTTTAAGACAATACAGTAAATAAGCCTCAATCTCAGGTGTGTTTGTTGTACGTAGCATCTTGGGGCTGCATGGAATTTGTCTCTGACCAGGGAGAAAGACACTGCCCTCAATCACTCTGCAGGAGTTTAAACTTGTGAGGGCAGAATTCCAGAGATGCTTAGCATCCAAATCTGGGGCTAGACTTTCCAAAGGGCTCAGTTCCCATTCGGGCACCTAAACATGCTCATTGACCCAGTAGCTCCCACTTTTTTCAAGGGGAACTGCTGGATGAAGAGCAATTTGAAAATCTTGCCCCACAAGCATTAATACTATTTAGTGCATTTTAGGGCTCTGTACTATTAATCCTTTACCCTACCATATAACTCTTCCTGGTGGCTATGATCTAGTGAGGCACTAATTTAACATCTGATCTGTCTTCTCTTGAGAAAGATAAAGCTTATAATATCTAATGGGCCTTCTTTCGTCTCTTGTACTGCTATGATCCTATGATTGACCACATAGATATCAGGCGAAGGTTCTAGAAATGAACACAACATATTCTGTGGCCCCTGCAAAGCCAAAACTTTTCTGCAACACAAGGCTGAATGCAGCAAAGCCTAGGGGTGGCACAGTGAAACGGAAATCAGAAGTCTGGCTTCTGCCTGAGACCACAAACACTTGGGCTACGTCTACACTGGCAATTTAAGTCGACTTAAGGAGGCTTAAGTCGACTTAAATTAAGCCACATCCACACTAGGCTTTCATTAAGTCAATTTAAGAAATTCCTTAAGTCGACTTAATGAAAGCTTAAGTCGACTTAATAACTACCTCTCAGGTCGACTTAAGCCTCCTTATGTCGACCTAACCCTTCCTTAGGTCGACCTAAGCCCAGTGTGGACGCATAAGTCCACTTTGTTAAGTTGACCCAAGGGCAGTTAGGTCGACTTAAAAAAATGGACTAAGTTGACATAAAGTGTTGCCACTTAGGTTGACTTTAATAAGATCCATTTTAAGTTGACTTAAAGTTGACCTTATTAAAGTCGACTTAACTTTTCTAGTGTAGACATACCCTTGGAGCCTGTTTCCCTCACCTGAAAAACGGGGACATTAAGCCTTACTGATCTTTCTAAAGAGCTGTGACATTCTCAAGTGCTTTAAGTGCCAGGTATTAGTAAACAGGGACATTTTCAAATGCACAAAGGGCAGTTAGTTCCCCAAGCTCCTGCCGATGGCCTTTGAAAATCTTCCACATAAAGTTTCAGAGATAGGCTTAGCCCTAATCCATGAAGAAGCTCTGTAACTCCATTTACTTCACTCTCTTCTTTACCGGAGTACCCTGGGAGCTTTTCATAAACAGATGCAGGGATGATATGCATTCGCTGTTTGATTGAATATGCCCCATTAGCACACTGGAAAGTAATCAGCTATACCCATTACGGGAGTGTTCAGTCTCTTATGGCTTCTTGTGTCCCAGGCATGGCAAGAAGAAAGCCTCTTTAATAGCTTCCCTTCCTCTCTGCCTGCATTTGTCTTTGGCCCAGAGATAATTTCCTGCTTTAAAATGTGAAACATACGAAGAAGACAGTGCAGCTTTACCGGGGGTAGGGTGGGAGAAATGACCGTACTGTACAGAAAACAAACCTGCAATCCCATGTTTCTCTTTGAAATCCAAAGAAAATAGACAAGCAGCACATTTTAAATGAATTCCTGTAAAACCCAACTAAATTGTTCCCCCGGCTGCCTTCCCTCCCCCTCCTTTTTTTAAACTGCCCCACCTCCCCACTCCCCAAAGCTTTCATTGACATTTGTGTGATGTGTATGTTTTCTTAAAGACACTAGGGCCAAAACAGTACAGCTCAGATATTCACAGAAGTCAGAGAAAGTGCAGAGTAGTTTTTGTGTGTGGGTACAATAGTTCCTTAAGAGCACTCCCTCCCTCTCCCCCTCCTCTCTGTCTCTAATGAAGGTTTGGTGTCTGTCCACAAAAAACAAACATCAATCAGGCAACAGGCTGTTCCTTTTCCCCTGTTGCTGGTCTGAAATAACAGTCATCCCCCGCTGGGCTGGGAACACCACTTCCCTGTCCAGCACACATACAGGAGAATGAAGAGGGAAAAGGAGGAGGGGAGAAAACCCGCTCTTAAGTGCCAGAATACACTGAGCTGTGCTTTTTGGAGCCAGAGAAAACTTTGGCACACAACAGCTGTTGCTTTCCTCCATCCCATTGGGCCCGTTAATTATTTAATAGCTGGCCCGTGAATTGGTGGAGAGGGGGGCGTGGTAGGGATACTGAGGGGTGGGGGCACAAAGCTCTCTCACCCTTTCCCTGCCTTGCAGTGTGTGTCACTATTAGACATGACGGAAGGCTGCTGAGAGCTTTCTGACAAAGACCCCCTTATTGGCTTGAGACAACGTCAGCTTTTGATAGCATGCACCAGCATCTGGAGTAAACGAGTTATGGAGCAGGGGCAAAAAACTGCCCTCTGTGCTCTTCCTAAGGAGGCCAACATTGTCATGTATTGTAACCGGAGGGGGACTGGTGTGTTTAACCTGAGTTTTAATGTACTTGGAGGTGGAGATGCAACCCTCCAGTTAACAGAGATTGATTTATGGATTGCAACAGTGGTCAGCAGCATCAAATAGTTATTTAACGTGTTTTCCAGCAGTCTAATGTAACATTTTTGGGAATGTGTGGAGAGAGGATGGAATTAAGTCTAATTTGGACACAGATGTTAAGAGAACTCACAGATGTTAAGAATCTTTCGGATTAACAGCTCTTCTGGCACCAGGCATGGTGGAATCCATAACCTTGATGGTTAGCTGAATCAGAAGGACCTGGCAGCTCTCGCCTGCATGTTGGAGAATCATAGCGCTGCCAATCAATACATCAGCGAAAATTAAGTCAGAGCAACCTTATTAAAAGGGGAAAAATCAAATCAAACCCTACCCTTTCCCCTTTACAGAATTTGCAATACTGCCTGATGGGAAAACCCTCCCAAATCACAACACATCAACTTTGTGTTTTTAAAACTGACACACTGTGGTGGGAGTCCTGCCATGAACACACTAAGGCAGGCCTGCCAGCAGCAAGAGAGGCAGACTCAGCAAAAATCAGCTTTACACAGGGATACCTGGGTGGCATGTTCAGTAAAGCCCTACAGGAAATGATGCAGAAAGGGAAGATTATTTTAGCTGTGTCCAGTCAGTAAGGAAAATGTTTGCAGCAGGCATGGGTTTGAACCAAAAATCTGGATACAATGCTCCTGAATTCCTGGGGTGGAGGGTGTTTTGAAATTCAGATCTGGCAGGATGGGGATCTCTAGTTGAAAGCAGCGTGGCTCCTGGAAGAAACAGTGAGCAGCGCAGACAATTCAGTATTTACAGTTGGACCAATTTTGAGATCATAGGCCCAAATGCTCAGCTGCACCAGAACTCACACCCAGACCCAGCGTAATTCAGAGCAGCTCTAAATTATGCTTGGTGGATTGACCCGCAATGGGGTGCTCTTCAGGTATGTACAGCTGAGTCATGATCTTTCCCTTTCCTGACACAGCCTCTATGCTATAGGGCTGATACAGGACTGACTGTGCAGGCTTTATGCCAGGTAGGGTGTCCCCCTAGGCTGGGGGGAATCCTGAGTTGTCTGTTTAGGACAGCTTTACGGTGCCTTTCTGCTGCTGGAATGGCACAAGAGGGCCAGAGACTGTGACAGGATCTGGCTTATCACACAGAAGCCTTCCAAACAAAATGCCCAGTGTGCCCCCAAAGTGTATCATCAAATAATCTACTTTACCGTGTCCATTAAAGCAATCAGTACAGATCTGAACTGTCACACTTTAGCTGTCTGTTTCAGGTCTCTAGCTGGCTTTAGCAGCTGGATCAAGAGTAAAAATAACAGTCAATGTGCACACCAAAGGTTAAACTCACGCTGTCAGGATGCTTTGTAGAACTCCCACCCATCGCTAGTGTCTGCAGAAGGCCAACTACATAAAAGGTCAACCGACCAAAGACAGCCCTTCAATTTGGAAGCCAAGCACCCCAGAACAAAGGGAATTAAAATGCTGCCTATTTGACCCCATGAGCTTGGCTCTCTCCTATCATCCATGCTTTGTGGACAGGCTCCCAGGGCACAGGTTATATTTAGCAGCTTTGTGTGCAAACATGAACCACTGCAAAGCCCGTCAAACTTGAACCTCAACCCAAATTTCTTTGGTGCTGCCTGCTGCTAAATTTCATCCTAGTCTGTCCCAAACCAAGCCACAGGAGAAAGGAATCAAGTACCAGAATAGACAAGCTGTTCTTTTTAGGTGACACCGTCAGGCTGCCATATTCAGGAAGTGTAAGGGGATGGACTTAATTACATGTGCTTAATTAGCACTCAAATTCCAGTGGTAATGCCTGGACAGATTGGACAAGCAGCGCTAACTTTTTTCAGGCTTCGTTGTCCATGTGAACTACCAATGCCCAATATTTTAAAAATACCATGCTGAAAACCTTCTGTTAACTCCTGTAGTGCAGCTATTACAAACAATATTACTTTCAGCACCAGCAGAAGTGCAGGAAGGGGGTTAAAAAACCAGCTATCAGAGTAATGATATGATGTTTTTAAAATAGCCTTTTTTCAACCCATCCAAGATATAGAGACTATGCTGATGAGAGGCCTGCCATTTAGTAAACACTAGTAAAATTTTCTAACCAAGCCTTCCTGGGTTTGTAGGTCACCCTGCTGTTACATTTCAACAGATCAAAAAGTTAATGTTCCTTTCTTTGGAGAAAGAGATCTGTAAGCCTGACTATTCCCTTATGGGTAAGCCCTATAGAATGTATTAGTGATGAAACCAATACATTTCTTCAGAAACATAATCAGGGAGGGAGGATCTATAAAAATCAGCCTAAAAACCTTTAAAATTTAATGGAGAATGAGAAACTTCCCACAAGCTACTGCATTGTCCTACAGAATCCCATAGCAGGGATATGATTCTGTAATAAGCTCTACAGGACAGTTTTAAAAACCCCTATTGAAATCTTATATTCTTACTAACTTCTGTAGGATTTTTCTATAAAGTTAATGAAAATGAATGGAGCTGGAGACAGAAAGTTAAATTCTATATAGTACAGATACCGGTTAAGTTTAAAAACAGCCATTGAGAAACCAGGGCACATAAACAAACAAAAATACCAGGCCAAACTCCAGTCTCAGGTATACTACTAAAAATCCAAGTGGCTCCAGTGAGGTCAATGGAATTACCATGGATTTACACTCGGGTCACTGAGAACAGATTCTAATCCCAGTGCACAGAGAAGGCCTGAGTTCTGAGTGGTGGAGCCTGGGGAAGAAAGAAAAGAGACCTTCTGCTGCAATTCATCTGGCCAGCTCAGGAACAGCAGGGAACTGTGTCCAGCCTTTGTTAGCCAGAAGGATGCGGGGAGGGCAGAGGGACTGTGTGCCTAGATGACTTAAAGAAGAAATAAAGTGGCAAGAATCTTCAGGGCTTGAAGGATGCCCCTCAATATTGCTTCCCTCCCTCAAGATAGGCCAGGCCAGGCCGCTGTTAGCGATACAGAGATTTACACATTTCAAATTAAGCTAATATAAAACTCAATTACCAAAACATACAGCATGTCAACTTCCAAACTGCTACAGTGAATGAACTATTACCACTTGCCACACAGATTGATCACGATAGCAAGCGCCCTGCTCACCAACCTCATGCCTTGTGCTCCCTAGCTTGGGGGAAGGGGGGGTCCCCCCTAAAGTCTCCAGGGGAAGAGGTGAAGCAGCAGCTTGCTAATGGTATTCTCTTCTCAGGAAGACCCTGTTGCTGGAGGTCAGCAATTCACTGGGAATTACAGACCACACCAGCTTTGTGCACAAAAGAGCAACCAGATCCATTTGCAATTAAAGAGCACACGGTGGTCTCATTGATCACTTTCATTGATTGCTCAAAGGGAAACACAGGATAACCTCAGGGTCAGCTCCAGCTTCCCCTGTTCACCCACCTCCTTACCCTCCTGCTGACTTGTCAAATTACTGGTCGATTGTCGGTCTGGCCTCTGCTATGCAAGTGACCTGAATGAAGCACAGGGTTACTGTGTCTGCAGGAGTCCCTAATGAGCTATTATACAACCCAGGACAGCTTAATATTGGTCACCTGTCAAATTGCTTCTCCCAAATAGAAATGTGAAGCATGTGGGTGGAGGGGAACAGAGAAAGGAACATCAGAGCGCTAAAAAAAGACCACAAACACGGGATGCCACATGCACAGAAAATGAACACACATTATACGAAGTCTATAAGACTGTTGAGAAGGAGCACACTTTTTTACCAGGAACAGGCCTGGACTGTATCAGGGCTTTCCTCAAAATGTGCGGGGCATTCAGACCAGACATCCTCACACTGATGAGGCACCAGTTGATTTTAAGAGGCATGATAGTTTTAGACCCAATGTTTAGTTTTTGGTTAACAAAAGCTTTATAAAATTTAATATCAATAGACACTATTTTCAATGTTAAAAAAACCAAGGCAAAAACCGTTAAAACAGTTATTTTGTTTGGGTTGTAACCACTGCAGGTGGCTGCGCTTGGATTTAAATATTAGCACCCTATTAGTGTATCAGATTTCCCAGAATGGGATGTCAACTGGAAACTGACCTGCTTCTTTTTTCATTGCCCAACCAGAGAGAAACGCAAAAAGTACACAAGTAGCAGAAATGATCCAAAGTACACTTGAGTTCTAAAAAATCTTTTAGCTTGGGTCATGCAAATTGCTGAGTAGCCCCGATCAATTATTTTTTAAAATGTATGATTTATAATGCGATAGTCTCTTTAGCTTCTTTTATATGAACTCAGAGAGTGAAAATCTGACTAGTGAATCAGCACAGTTTATGCAAGAATATGCCAGTCATATTTTTTTTGCTGTTTAACTTTTTTTTATATTTTAAATAAAAAACTATAATTAAAGAAAATAAGCCATCCTTTTCATAACATTTATACAACCAAGTCTTTGTTTATTCTATTTTTCTGGGTAAGGCACTGCATCCCGTTAGCTCTCCATAATATTTAACAAAGCTGCATTTAAAAATTGAAATATTTAAGGAAATGAGCAAATCCTGTAGCGGAAGGGCAGTTAAGCAAAGAGTCTTTTACATTACCCTAGGTAATTGGGTGCGTGTGCACGCGCATGTATGTATGTGCCTCTCTCTCTCTACTCCAAAAGTATATCCAGGGCTTGGATACTTTAAATCAAAAAGCAATTTCAGTCTGTAATACTCAAATAAATAATTAAACACATTTTATCTCTTACAATATTGCTTCTATTCATTCTAGTCCCACTGACAGGAACATGGCTACAGACCCCATATCCTTAAGACAACAAAACAACACACGACACCAACCAGAGGGCCTAGAAATGTTTATAATTCAACTTTTCACCTCTCAGCTACAGCCCAGATACTACAAAAGAAGCTTTATGCTGGCTCACTGGGAGGCAACAGTGGAGGTGGCTGTGTTAACTGCAGGGGGTGGGGGAAGAGGGGAGGAAGCACGGTGCTAATAGAATCTGCCTACTGGTGTTAGACAACACTAAATTTGTGTCGATATTAAAATCGTAAATTGCTTCTCTCTGTAGCCTGCTTGCCTGATGACATTTCTGGCTGCTGCAAGTTGAGCTTTAGCAACCTGATTGGTGGCGGATGAAAAATGGTCTCTTCCACGTTATTGTGACATTTTCATTGGACCCACTATAGAGAAGGATCACAGGGCATGGGTAAGCAACGCGCACCCAACAAGCAGATGTGTTATCAGTTACAAAGAGACCACAGAGTGCTTTCCAGAGCAAAGCAAGTTTTACAGAGCCACTCTTAAAGGCTGTTCTTCTTAGTCACATTTTTAAAAAATAGAGTAAGTAGTTCTGACTGGTGGCATTATCATGGCTACCAAATCTTCCTTTCCAGACCACTATAAATGATATATGTATATATGCATGCATACTGAAGGAAGCCAGATAACCAATGTATTAATTAGAAGAGTGATTAGGTTAGACTCAATTCGATTCGAATTTTTAGAGAGGCAGGAGGCCAAGGATGGTTCTGATCCTGGATCCCATTCTATCTCAGATCCTGGTGTGGGCCCAACATTGCCATCCCCAATCATTCAAAAATTGTGAGATGGGCTTAAAAATGAGGTTTTCAAACGTAACAAATTTGGGGTTCCTTTTAACTACCATCTGGTTTTTGAGTATCGGTGGAGTGTCAGTTTTTCATACTTTTCTTTGTAAACATGCAGGCTGGAAACTTACTATTTTTAAAAATGAAAACAGTCTCATGTAATCACAAGTCTCCAGGAGCTGGCGCGTTAAGAAAAAACACCAAATAATGTGAGATTTGTGATAAAAGAGCTGGGAATACTAGTGGGACGGGGCTTTACGAGCAGTCTCGCCATCTAGTGCAAGTCAGGTGCTACACTACTTCTCCTCCTACTACAGCTTCGGTTAAAGTTTCCCTTCCTTCCTGTGATTAATGTGTACACAGGTGTGGCTCTAAAACATCATCTTCAAATTCAGGCTACAAACATCATTGGACTAGGTTTACCAAGCATCAAAGACAAAAATGCTGACTCCAGAATTTCATCAAAGCCTGGTACTTTACAAATTCCAAAGGGGTAGCCGTGTTAGTCTATTGTAGAAAGACAACAGAGTCCTGTGGCACTTTTAAAGACTAACAGATTTATTTATCGCATGAGCTTTCGTGGGAGAAAATCCCACTTCGTCAGACGCTTTGAAGATAGGAAAG
>ML685868.1:3260806-3300039 GCA_007922175.1 Pelusios castaneus
GCGTCTGACGAAGTGGGATTTTCTCCCACAAAAGCTCATGCGATAAATAAATCTGTTAGTCTTTAAAAGTGCCACAGGACTCTGTTGTCCTGGTACTTTACAGAATGTGAGGGATCAGTAGCAGAGCCCTTACTATCTGCATTAGTGTCTCTTCCACTGGGTTGGTAGGATTCTGCCACTTACCTCTCTGGAAAGTGTATTGAGAGACTCACTTAATGTCTGCAAATCACGTCAAGACCTTCTGATGAAAAACTCTATGGTATATTACTACTATTTGTATTACCTAATAGCACTTAGAGACACCAAGTGAGATTGGGGTCACAGTGGAGAAGGTTTTATATATTCACATAATGGGAGATGGTCTCTGTTCCAAAGAGCTTAAACAAAAACAAAACTAAAGGTGGGAGTAGAAAGAGAGGTGAAGTGACTTGTCCAAGGTCACACAGCAGATATTTGGCCAATCTGGAAGAACCCAGGTCTCTAGAGTCCTAATTCAGTACCTTATCCATTAGATAATAACGCCTCACAACTCTGAAGAGTGTCTTATTTGAAGAACAGCCCTGCTAGGGCTGGTTTCCACTTCACCTGGCTCACAGACACTCTCAGTGAAGAAACCATCTATTTCCGACCCTCATTCCCCCTGCCCACCCGCCTGCCCCCAGTTTCCATCCCTATTGCAATAATAAGCATCAGTTTTTGACAGCATGTCTTACTCTGGAGAAGTAGCATTTCCACCTTTTAACATGATTTAGTGTGACAGTTTAGTGCAGAAGGGAAAAAAGAAGAAAAGAAAAGAGAAGAGAAAAAGGAGAGACAGTCCCCTTAAGGCAGCAAAATTATGCAGCACTGATCTCTGAGGAACAGGGGTTCTTTTTCTGGTTCAGATGCACTCATCAGGACTCTGAGTTGTCTTTTAACAAGAAATCTCTCTTGCTGGCCCACGGCACAGTTCTATGGTCAAGATGACAAAAAAGAAAGGAAGGAAACTTCAAAGAATTATAAGTTGCATTAACCCGCTGGGGCAGGTGGTCATGGTGCATCCCATGGCTGACAATTAGAGGTTGTATGCCTCTTGTCAAAGGGTTAAGACACAGACTGTAAGATTCAGAGCTTCAGGGACATGTACAGTTCACGATGAAAGATAACACTTCAGAGCTCTATGCCCAGTGAAAAGTGAGTGTGTAGAGCAAGCATTTTTGTCCTGGAGAAAAAACGGATAAAAGCAAAAAAACTAAAAACACCCCCAAACTTATTTTCACTGTCACTTATTATTACAGTGACAATAATGCCATGTATGCTTCACTATCCATAGACCCCCCTCCCAACAAACCTATCAGTCTGCTGGAGCGGCAAGTATTTTCCCTCATTTTGTAGATGTAGAAACTGATGTAAACAATCACCCAGCAGGTATGTGGCACAGCTGGACATGCATCTTACGAATATGGCTTTCCAGTCAGCCCCTCTATGCATCAGACAATATTGCCTGCCTAATTCAAAGTCTGAGCCTGATCCCTAGAGATGCTGAGCATTCACAGCTCAGACTGACTTCCAAATCGTCCCTGAGAGCTTGTTCCATGTCCTGTCCAAACTTGTGGTGCTGTGCTCAGTGTGGTTCTTAATGCAGTGGTTTTCAAACTTTTTTCCTTGGGACCCAGTTGAAAAGAAATCATTTATGCCCGTGACCCAATAATGACATCTTTCAGTAATGTATTTCAGTCTTTTGGCAGCAGCGGGCACTGAGACCCAGTACCTGGGTCCTGACCCATGGTCCGAAAACCACTGTCCTAGTGGATAGGCAGGTGGTCATCTTACAAAATCACATCTGCCAGAGGTGCCAAGGACTAAATGGACAATGACACTGAGTTCCTATTTCACTTCTCCAGGTCAGCAATGAAGCACATTGGTAGAGATTAACAGCTCCACTTGCTCTGGGGAAGGAGGATTTCACTCTACGGGACCATTAACTTGGATCTTCCATCAGCACGAAACCCATTAAAGAAACATCTGTTTTAAGAAGCCCGCTACATACTGCGGTGCTCCCATATGGCTGAGGTTCAAGGGAGAAATCAGATCTCCCCAAATTAGGATCTCGGTTTTCAAGGCTTTTTGGTAATAAAAGCTCTCTTTGTTGCTCAGGCACATTCCTGGTTATCTCACTGAAACAAATGTTGCAAGGCTGGCACTGGGTGGACCGGCACCACTGGGGATCACCAAGAAGAAGCAGGGCCTTTAGGATATCTGCATGTCCCATGCGGCATAATTATTTCCCTCCAATTAAACGGTAGGAACAAAGGATTCATCTAACAGTGAATCAGCAGCTGCAGGGCAACAGGATAGTATTAAAAAACTCAACACCCAAATGTCAATACAGCAGCCAGATGGAGCTCCCGTTGGGTGATTAATAGGTGAAAGTTCCTCTGGCCTGTTGCAGACTGACAAACAATCTGAACTGGTATCACAAACTCTTGCTCTTTTTCCTGCTCAGTATAGCCTGTCCATCTGGAAAGCCTGGGTTTGACCTAGCTTGCCCGTGCCTCTGGTTTCTTCAGGTCCCTCTAGCTCCCCTCTCCCACCCCAACCTCAACCGCTGGCTGGAAGAACCCTGCATGAAAAGAACAGGATGCCAGGACAAATGGGCCCTTATTAATTGATTACTGATTTATTTGTAAGAAGGATGTACAACATGGCCCTAGATAGTGAATATCCTAATCTCACTCCATCATGATCACAAGTCAGCTAAACAAATGGTTTCTTATGCCAGGAAACAGGGATTTATTATCACAGCTGATGAAGGTGACTAAGCTTTTTATTTTGAATTACTATTTTCTTGTGTGGGGTGTTTAATCTCTCTCTCTAGGAAGCTCAAAGTTCTCTATTCAATCTATTTCACAGCTGTGACCACTGAGGTCACTTTGGGTCAAGACACCTCCTCTCTCCTACATTGGGGTAAATGTTCCAGGGAAGCTGACTGCTACGAGTACATCTGTTGTCGCACATTAACTTGTGTCAAAAGAGGGGCACAACTGCAGCAGCCTTCTGTTGTAATGAGGCGAGGACAAACATAACACACAGGGACCATTAAACAAAAGATCCAGTACCTACAGCTTTTTGTGAAGCTGAGCAGCACGGTAAAAAAGTTACATTTTATAAGTTCTCCAGATATGGAAAAATTACAATTGCCCCTCTTAATATTTGCTTGCATCGTTAATCTGTGGGTAAACTAGAATGATATTGATAGATTTACTGCACCAAATGTATCCTTGATGCAATTCTATGGAAGTCAATGGTGTTATATCAAGATGGAATGTGACCTCATGTGCTAAAAAAAATAAAAAATCAGTCATGTAAAAAAAGCCAACAATGCAGACAACACAGAACTTGCTAGATCAGAGATTAACCTCTACAGAATTCTAACTTCTCTTCAACAGGAGAAAATGGAAGGATAATGTATTAAAATAAATACATTACCAACCGTTTATGTTCGGTGAGGGCATAAAATGGTGTCAATTTGAGCAGCACAAGCTTTGGCTTGAAGTGCATCTGTCAGTAACCCAGCGTACTTTGACATTATTACTTTTTGCTGGGCCTGTAACCCCTTGCAATCCTTCCTTCCTTGCCCCCAACCCACACTTTAAGCACTGTTAACACAGCAGAGTTGTAAAGAAGGGTGCGATGCAAAAGCCTGCAAGGGAAGTGCACCCACTGCACCGTTTCTGCACGCAAATCAGAAAAGGGTATGTTTATCCAAGCCTTTGCTTGCACAATTACCAGTGGGATGAGTGTACTCTTTGCTCAATTTTGGCATCTTATTAATGGAGTTTGAAATGTAAATCCTTGAAGCTCACCTTCTTTCTGCCCACATGGCATCACCAAAGCTTCACCATTGAACAGTGACTTTAATTTGCGTATGTGTGAGATAAAACCCTGGTGTGATCACGTGGTAGGACTTGTAACATTCACCTGTGTCAGTTTAGTGCCATGCAAGCTTCCCCACATAGATCTACCATTGCTATTCAATCTGGTCTTGCAGCACAACTGCTAAGCCAATCACAAGGTAGTTCTGAGCAGACTCTGCTCACAGTCTCAACCTACGGCAAACGGCACAATAGACAAGCGCGTACCAAGATCTACAAAGAAGCTAAAGATGAGCCACAAAATTCAGATCTGAACTGAAAGTTTCCTAAAGTCTCATGGTATCTGGATCTATGGTAAAGTAAACAGTACTGTAATAGTTTTCAGCTGCAGTGATGTAAATACCAATGAGTAGACAGCTCCAAGCTGTCAAGCTTACTACACGTGATGGAGAGTAATTCAAAGACTCATGCTGCTGAGTGGTTTTGAGATGTCAGCGGGGTGGGGGTGGGGGTGTCCCAACCCTCAAACTTCAATAACTGCAGGAGCTAACAATGCTGAAACTTTAATATAACCCTTGAAACTAGATCATCGGGCTGTAATTTCACACATGACCACAGAGGTTTGGTTTTGTTGAGAGACAGCTGTATGGGATAGGGGTTCACCAAGGTTTGGCACCTAAGGTGGAGAAATGACAAACGGGTCCATCCCCAATCCTTTGCTAATTTTTTTCTGACAAAACTGCATAATTTTGTGAAAACATCTGCAAATGTACTAATGTTACACACTTACTATCAGTTTTCACATTCACCATTTGAAGTTTGCAGAACTTGGAAAAAGAGAATTTCTAGCACCTACAACCTCTAAGGAGGCCAGCTCTCAATGGTGCCTGGAACCAGCCTCAGATGTTCACAAGAAATAACAACGCAAAAGCCTTTCCATGGGTAGTTCCTATTCCTACACAGAAGTGAGGTAAATGAGTCCTCTCTTGGTCCTCTTGAAGTAACCTTTTCATGCTATAATTTCTTATTAATGAGACTCATTTTCTTCCTCCAAAGCACTTGTGTCTCCCGAGTAGTCATTATTGGTCTGAAATGTTTTTATTCTGTAATTCAACACAGAGAACTGTGCAGAACAGCGTTACTTATTGGTGGTGCATACAAAGTCATAATGTCAGCCTCTTGCACAACAGAGAACCATTCATAGAATAATGCTTTCAATTGTACATAACACTCTTTTCTACAAAGCTGATCCTTATATATTTTTCATCTGCAGGATTCAACCAAGAGTGAAATTATCCCTTAGGAAGCTGAGCAACAAGCCAGAGTAGCCTTGGATTACCAACAAACCAAGTTCTAAAAGGAAGGGTTGGTATGTTTAAAAATGTATTACTACAATTCCCAAAGGAAAGCCGAACAGACCTCGTCTCTTAGCAACACCCAGTGTACATCACAGGTAACTCTCATTAATACTAATGGGAGCTATGGACCAGAAGCCTGCAATATACTGTGTACCTTACTGTTCACTTTGGTGGATTGAGCACTACAGATATAAACGTTCTGCATGTTGGTGGGTGAAAAGATGTTTGAATCCCTGGGAAAATAATCTACACAAACATTTGTTAGTTTTTTTAAAGAATTAGGAATTGCTTGTTATAGCAGTGTGGCAGCTAGCTCAGCTGATCCCTGCTTCATCAATAAGCCCACTCATTGCAACATTTGTTACAAATCTACAACCACCTGGAAAGGAAAAGAGCCAGCCTCATACTAATATAGGAAGGCTACTAAAATTAACATCATCATTGCAAACTGTGACAATGTGGGGTGGTGGTTGTACAACCAGCCAGATTGAAGTCACTGGCTTTCCGTTAAATTCAATTCCTGTTACACACACAAGGCTTTTGGTGGTTTCAAATCACGTTACGATAAGAAAAGGAAAGTGTTTCTCAAAGCACCTACCTTTATTGGCTGCAGGGGAAAACAGCTTCTCAGAGCCTAAAGAAGCCTGAAAACAAAACAGAAAGAGGGTTATTTATACTAAAAGAGATCATACGAGGCTAACAATACATAGTCTTTACGAGTCAGTTCTCATTATAAGTGCAGTGATACACTGCACCTGGAGGGTGCAATGTTGTGCTATTTAAGAATAAGCAGTAGAGCCGAGGAAAGAAAAGCATATAAAAGCACTATCCTGTTCTCACTGAAATACATCCTCCTGTCTTTTTTATTCAGGCAACAATGCAACACACAAGCTATTTTATTCATGATTCTTCATATAAAATGGCTATCAAGCTGAAGTAACAACATTTCAGAGTCTCCCGTGTTGAAAACAAGCTGGCCCTCTTACTGAATACACAAAGCGAAGTACAAGTTAGAGCTATAAACAGAGGTATTACATATGTTATACCAAATCACAGACACACGCTGCTATGCACTCAACTGGTTCTAAAATAAAGCAACTTCCTTCTATAGGAATCCTGTCTTTTTGTAAACCGGGTTGCATTACACTGTTTGAACTTCGTCCTGCACTTGTGCTTCTCACAGCTCTGGGAAGTAGTTAAGAAATCCAATTAACCTAAACCTTGTAAACAGCTTCATGATAATCGAGGTCACTGTGTTGCAGCCATGATGATAATGACAGACATTTAAAAAACCCTTCATGGTAAATAAAGCTTTTATTAGTTAATTTGATGACTTTTTTCCAGCTATCAAAGCACCAATCTACTTCAGCATAAACAAATTTATCATTTATCACAAGCTGATCATTAGCTAGTCAATTACTGGTCCAGAGAGAATGACAAGCTAATTTTGGGGCAAATGGGCTTTATTAACATGTTACTAATCTCAAAGTGGTAACTGAGGATATTTTTTCCAAGTTTGCATCAAACTGAATAAAAATGTGATAGAGGGATAACAAAGCTGAAGATAAATATATCTAAAAAAACCGCCTCTCCAACACAGCTTTAAAAATAATTAATTCAACTCAGAACTAAACTCAGCTGATTTTTTTGATTTTACTGATTTTATTCTAAGATGCCCAAGGAGATTTGCATGGTAAGTATACTATGAGTTGTATTGTATTGATACTTACTTTAGTCAGGCTACAGAGGGATAGCCGTGTTAGTCTATTGCAGAAAAACAACAGAGTCCTGTGGCACTTCAAAGCGTCTCACGAAGTGGGATTTTCTCCCACGAAAGCTCATGCGATAAATAAATCTGTTAGTCTTTAAAAGTGCCCCAGGACTCTGTTGGTTTTTTCACTTTAGTCAGCAATTCAGAATGAGACAGTACAAATGCAACAAGATCTGCAGCAGATATAGTACGACAGAAAAAAGAAACATCTTTCTCAGTATTATTTCTAAGGAGCCCAAAGTAACAATCTGCAGTGAACATATTGAATGCATAGGTATTAAAAAACAGAAAGGGAAGACGACACAATACCATAATGAGGTTGAGACAAAAACCCAGATAATAATTAAAGAAATTCTCAGTTGAGCCTGCCTCAGATCAGTCTGGGCATGTATGGTCATTGCATACCCTCTCAAAGAGATCCTAAAATCTCTAGGAGATGATGGACCAAATTCTGCTTTGAATTACATTGCATCACCTTCATTGCTAGGATGAAGAGGAGGGCAGACTTTACACTTTGGCTAGTTATTTACAGCTACCCCGTAATACCGAAATGGCAGCAGTGTATAAATAGCTCAGAGCCAACTCTAAATTTATTACCCATTAGTAAGACAATCTTTCATTTATTGTCAAACAAAGTCCACCATCATACAGAATATGGGAATGAATTGGAACCAAAAACCTGGGTATAAACATTCCAGGATGTATGAAATTTGCGCTGACTAGTGCAACTCAAGACACATCTCTAAAACTAATAATTTACAAAAATATAAGATTGGCTTCAAAGCCCTTCATAAACTTTAGTCCTCATAACACTCACTGGAGGTGGGTAAATAAAATAATCCCATTTTACAGAGAGAGAAATTAACAAAGAGAAGCCACTGACTTGCACAAAGTCACAGACAGTCAGTCAGTGCCAGAGATGGGAATCTTGAAACTCAATTCCCTGTTCCCACCATAAGCATGGCTCCTTTTCACATAATTCAGCAAAAAGGAATAATACGGTCTCACACTGTTACCAGAAAAGGTCAGATCATCAGCTAAAGATCTCATCAGTATAGCTTGAAGTTAGGTCAGGATTTAAGAGAAACAAGCCAGAAATGAAAGTAAAGATCTGTGGATTAAGACATGGAAAACAGCAGAGAAAACCCCAAGTCTGCAGCAAGCTTTAAGAGTCAGACTTTACAGAAGAGGTTTCAGCACCATAACTATAGTTGTTAGACATAAACCTTCACACCCAGTTTTGTATTAAGTTTTGCATACGTCCGCCGAGAGCTTTACCTCCGAACAGGACTCTTTTTGGTTTAAGGGTCGTTTCTCAGTCATTCCCTGAACTACATCTTCTTCCAAGATTATTATTATTCCTTATTACTCTAAATTCAGTGAGAAAATTGGGAAAGGCAGAAATATGGCAAAATCTGAATATAGCATTCAACTACTTCACTCGCCCTTTAAAGAAAACAGACACAAAAACCTCTGGATCTGAGCAAGCCAACTAATGAGTGCAAAAATCTAGTAAACCAAAGCATATGTTAAAGCAATTGCCTTCCCACATTTTCTGCTGTTTCAAGCAATTCATTTGCATATGTGTCAGAAGGGACTTAAAAAACCAAAAAACCTGGAATTCCTCCCCTGAGAGCAATTCAGCCAGAGTCCTTTACATGGAGGCTCAAGCCATCCAGAGATTCGTGTGTGCCTGTGTTTGGTTCAGGAGTATGAAGCTAAGGGATTTCCTTTCTTCCTCTCACTGCCCACCTGAAGCGGAGTCTCAGGAATGGGCAGGGTTCCAGACTAGAATGATTTGTGTACCCCTGGAGTATTTTGCTGTTTACCAGATTTTTTTTCCATCACTGAATAATGCAGATGGACATTCTCAGCCTGAAGCCTACAAAGCGAACACACTTCTAGTCTTGCTTGTGCATTTGGTGCCTGTCTCCTCCTCTTAACTACTCTTCTCTTTCATTCACACTGGATGCAGCACAGCCAGAGGAAGGTATGTTTTATTAAAGATGTCGCTTTGGTAAGACCTCTTTATATGACAGAGGGAGCTATATTTTTCAGGTGCAGACCCTTTCCCTGCCTGTCCCTTCCCAAAATGAGCATGCGCCGGTGTGCTTGGGCGCGCGCACCCCCCCCCCCCACTTTCACAAACAGTAATGAGTTCTGAAAGTGGTTTCACACAGCTGAGTCATATCAAACTCAAGTCCTTCCAGCTTCCATTTAAGGGAGCCTGCTTTTTTTTTTTTTTTTTTGGCTTATTCATCAGAGCTGCTGACAACTGCCAATTCACTGCTGCTATTTTGATCTTATTTCCTTCTTGCCCCCAACCTCCCCCAGTGCTAAACAGAAAACATATCCACCCAGATCTGTGGCTTAACTTTAAATTGTGTTGAAACTACTAGACAAAATATACACAAAACTACTCTCTTCCTCCTTTGGACATAAAAAATACTATCCATACTCTATTTCCCCGTCGTCTTGTTCCCTATGCACACAAACACTTAGCAAACAGGACACACTATGGCTCGCATTTTCAGGTCCTGCTAACAGAAGCCTCAGCAAAGGCAGTTTTTGCTTTAATAATGGGTAGGTAAAAACCACAAATGATGCAGCACTCCCTTTCTCCCTGAAGACAAATACCAAGGTACAATAAAATCCATGCCTCATTTATCCTGATTCCTGTTAACACAGGACAGCTGAAAGGTGTATCCCTTTTTCAGATTAATAATTTAAGGATTATATATAGCTAAGAACAATAGGCTCACACAAAATACAGCACAATAAAACTATGTCAGACCTCCCAGTAGTTACTTTTTTCCTTTCCAGCCTAAAAAAAATTGTTAGCAGGGAATCAATGCTTGCTTAGCATTGAAAATAAAGGCTATATAGCTCTTCTTAGAGCAGAAAACATCAGTTTCCCACTCCAGAATCGAGTGTATGAGGGTCACAGCCCTGATACTTCAAGTATCTGACCACATTCAAGTATCTGATCTGTTAGCTAGCTCCAAATGTTGAGCTCACGAAGAGCAAAATTATGTGGTGATGAGAGCCAGGTCGACTGGTTTTGTATATGCAAGAACTAAACCTTTGTCCCAAACTCTAACTCATTCCTCTTTGGGTGAGAGAGGAAAGAAGGCTTTAAAATATAGCTTAATTTTCATATTTGCAAAGGCTGCACACTTTCTATTGCAGCTAGGATCGAACCTCAAGAAAGGCTATTCTCACAGCATTGCTCACCCAGCTGAAAGCAATGAGTACAGGAAAGCTCATATAATAAATAGCCTCTTCTTGGGAGGCTTTCAGACTAAAATGGATGGATATGTTCAGAGAAGCCTCAAGGCAGACCTGCAAACCTTTGGAGGTTCACCAATTACTAGGACATCTCATTGATTTTCATTCTTCTCTTGCTCTCTTTCCTCTGATTTTACCCACCTCTTCTGACCTGATGCTGCTGTGTGGGTTGTTAAGTGGAGAATTTCACCAGATGTGGGAGGCTAATGCTTTTGCTAGATGCAAGTTGTTTCTGGAAGTTCCTTTTCCCTGCTTTATACCAAATTCCCTCCTTTAGTTCTAGAAGCAAACTAATTAGCTTTTATAAAGTAAATGGAAACTGAAACACATGGGAAAGATGCAAAAGGAGCCTGGAGTTCCCCCAAACTGCCCAATAAACAAGGAGGCATCAAACACAGAAAAGGGTACAGATAAAAGGTATCTCTGGACAACTGCATAGATTTTGAGGAGACATGTAACATTTGAAGAAGCTGTTAGAATTTGGAATCCTTCAAAAACAGCATCAGCATCTGATGGAAACTTCTGATGGATTAAAAAGACAAATAGAATAAAGTCAGCAAGAAGAAGGAGAACTGCAAGATGGTCATTCTGCCCAGTCTCACAATAAAAATCAATCTGAGGTTCAAAGCTTTTGATCTACCTTTGCTTGAAATGTTCTAGAAAGTATTATGGTTGATGAGGCCAGAGCTAATTAACTGACCAAGAGGGACTCTTCCTCCAGCTACATTTTGCTATTTGATCTTTCTTAAACTGTGAAGACACTGTCCCCCCCACCCCCATGTGACCTTTATGGTCTAGATTTTCAAATAGGCTCAGCACCCAACAGCTCCCATTTGGGCACGAAATAATGGAAGTGGCTGTGTATAGTACACTTCTGAAAAAAAAATTGTAGGTGCCTAAATGGGACATGAGCTCTTTTGAAAATCTGGCTGCTCACCTCCACGACAAGGCTGCATCTATTCAAATTAAATGAAATTTAAATTCAGAGTGGGGCAATATGGACAAAAGAATGAATTGTGCTGATTTATCTTAAACAAAAGACAAGAATGTCTGCCGTGCTGCAGTCATCTGATAACACACTGCTGCGAAATCTGCACTACGAACTACTCTCAACAGGCAACTCCTTGATAAAGTGACCGCCTTCAAATACCCTAAAGGTTTCCAGTACGATTCTGACCTTTCTTTGAAGGCCATTTCTATGAGCCACTGAGAGGCGTGGGGCTCTTGGGGTGAGGGTTCATTCACTTAACAGAGGCTTCACTAGGAACAGAAGCGTCTTGGACTATCTTCAGTTACTGCCAAATGTCAGGTGTTGCCTCAAAGTCAAATTAATTGACAGATGCAGTAACATGGCTGACACAAAAAAGGGCACTTCAAAGCACACCTTTTTTTCTATTCTAACAGGCATCATTTCTGCCCCTTTTTCACTGGAAAATGTTACTGTCCAGTAGTCCCAGAACTTGAACTGAACATGGTTTTTCTTGTGCTTAACTTCTTGGTCCATGCCCCAGCATCCTCAATCTTGGCACAGTTCTGGGAAAAGGGTCTCTGGCACTAACTAGGCTGTGAGGAGACTGAACACTGGTCTCAATTCACTGCTCTTTGTATAGTGATTTATACCAATGTAAAGTGGATGTAACACACTACCTCATCAGAATAGCAAGGTAACATTTTACATCCAGTTTGCATGGATTTACAAACATGCGTGCGTACAGTGCAGGACCATGGTGAATCAACCCCATTTTTAATTTAAGTCCTATCTTATTTCAGCCTACCCTCTCGGCAACAGAATGGAGGGTTTACGTAAAAACAACAAGCTAATGGCGCTGTGAATCCAGAGCACTTTCCACACCACTTTACAATCATTTTAAAGGAGACTGAAATATTTTGGATTAAACAGTGCCTGTAATTCCACAACCCAGGCCACACAGGTCTCTTGGTTTGCAGCACAGACATGCCCTCCTTTCTGTGCTGGAAGGGAAGTTTTTGCTGACACGATGGTCTGGAAGACACCTACAAGCGAGTCTGTTATCAGAGCCTCAGGGCAGAGGACAGCTAACTCCTCTTCCTCCCTGCCTCCTCCTAGCTATCTTCTCCCACGCATACCCCCAGAAAATGTTAACAGCCCACTCTTTCCCCTTCCTATGCCCTTTATTAGCCATGCTTTGTGTTTTAGCTCCCTCTGGGAGGAAAAGGCCAATTTCTGTCTTCTCCCCAGCCTTGCTCCACAGCGCCGTCTCTGGACAACGTAAGTAAATAAATAAATGCCTTTTTTAAAAAAAGGTCAGAAAGTACATGGGGCCTTGACAAGACTGGTCCTACAGCTGTGGAAAGCCCACTCAGCTGTTTTTAGAGACACTGAGCTGAGATGAGCCTTTCCAGCTGTCCTTGTTAAACATAGCCAAGAAGCTTCATTTTACACTTAGCCTGTGTCCTTAGTTACTTTTAACGCAATTACACTAGGGGGTAATATTCTGTCTCATCTCAGTACCCTTTTCGCTGAGACTCTCTCTAAAAGTGCTGCTGTGGTCACCAAAGTTTTATGCTACTGTTTTCCTTTCTAACTGGCACTGGTGTTTTCTTCATCACATGCCCATCCACGAGTGCATAAGATCTTCCACACCAAAGACATGTCAAGTAATCAGTGGAAAAGCAGGACGTTCAGGAGGTGAAACAGAAATTGCTTTCTTTTCTCCTCCAACTCTTTCTAGTAGGAAATTATTTTAAATTGTGATAAATGGCAGGATTACATTCAGCTTTTCTTTGGGCTCTCTTCTTAGTTATCTCCTGCTCGCAAGGAGCACCAGCTTTGTCTCTGGGTAATATTTGTCTATGAATTATAATGAAGGGAGAATCTTCTAGACTTCTCATATGACCAGGCTGCGTTTTCCCGCTGTAGATTAGAGATGGAAAAGGCTTACTATGCTAAGGTCAGCAAACCTGCATCTCAACCAGTGCAGAAATCTCTCATGTATTTTTCCATTGTTGTGCCCAGTCTACTTTGAAACATCTCAAATTATGCAGAGTTCACACCTTATCCTAAAAGATGATTTTGCTCCTTGACAAGAGGAAGGTTTTTATGATATTCAGCCTGTATTTGCAGTCTAAATTTTATTTGATGAGTCCTCCACCCCTCACACTGATACATAACCATCGCATTCAGCTTTCATTACAAAATGTAGGAGGAAACTTCTCTGTCAGTTGGAAAGGTTGGGAACTCTCGCCATGCTGGTTTGTATTAGTGTCATTCTAGCTTACAACTACTGAGCCAGACTCTCTCTTTGGCTGGGACACACATTTTATTTGTGGTAAATCAAAGGCATCGAAAGTGCTGTCTGTAGAACTACCTAAACCTTCTTATAATTCAAAGGCTGCATCACAGAGAGGAGCGATGGGGGGAGGGCAGGGAATGTCTTGCAAATGACAGGTGGCAGACTGTTGTTAGGTACCCACCAAGTTACTCTGCTTCTCCCAGGGCTGGGTTGGCATTTCATTATCCCAGCTCTCCTGGAAGGATGCAGACATAAATTCACACTTCACGGCCTGGTTTCCATCAAATTGAGTAAGAATGCAAATGCTGGCACCAATGGGGAATGCCAAGCAAGGCCTGGCAAACTAGAATGAACTCCCAAATGTGGTCCTTGCCAGCTACCTGCATTTATCATTGTAATGGCCTGCCAGACAGGACTTGGCAACTGAGAGAAAGAAGGATGGGAGGGGGAGGAAGAGGAAAGGCCAGAGCTGCACTGCCAAGCAATTCATTTCTGTAGCTCCTGCCATCATTGTAAGGGCAACCTTAATTTTATTTTCTCTTTTAACCAATTATGGGTCACACAAATCCGGCCTGAAACCTTCGGCAACACAAACTGCTCCAAATCACATTTCAGAGGCCAAGAGGATTTGCAAGACATCTGAATTCATATAAAGGTTACTGTCTGAGAATGGCTGCAATTCAGAAAGGCTTCAAGAAACAATCTGCATTGGCAGGCAGTGAAGGAACAGCTTCTGTGATCTGTCACATGTTGTCATCTGTCCTCAGATAACAGGAATATTATCAGTGAGGTCAACAATGGAAGAGAGTTATTAGGATTCATCTGAAGGAGCTGATACAAAGTCAGTAAAATATTTCCTCCCTCAATTTTTAGGAACATATAATTGAGTACATAAATAATTAAATTAAGACATGTTAAAACAATGGGAATGTTGGACTTTAATCATCCTGGCTAAATAAGCAGAGTAAATGTTTCTCATTTTGTCCTGGACTCTCTGCAACTTGCCTAGGTATCCTGAGTGCACGGAACATAACAAGACCACGTCTTGTTCTTTCAGAGATCGCCGCAATACTTCATGGTTCTGAATTATCTGGTTTTTAAGCTGAAGTCTGAGGAAAAAGTTATCTTGGCACAGCTTGTGTACAGGCTAGGCACCTGCTCACATACAGCATCGCATTTTATATACATCCACTCACGTGTACATTATACCTACATTTTAGGAACACTTACTGATGTCAGTTCAGATATTTTGTATTGTCTTTGCATCCAACCATTTTTGCAAGTTACACTTCATGCTGAAGTCTTGCACTGAATTAGTGATGATCCAGACCTAGAGAACTGGGCTAACTGCAATAAAAAGCAGGTAGTGAAATCTGAGTGATGCACAAAAGGGTTTGTGTAGTTCTAGTAGCCAGTATCACAGCGTATGGCACATGTTGGACTAGATGACCTTCTGAGATCCCGTCCAACCCTAATCTTCATGATTCTTCTATATTCAGCCCTTAGGCACATGCACTTCTGGGAGAAGCTCTACTGTCCTTACATTTGTGAGATCGGATGCTTATTCTGGTTTAGCTGATCATGGAGTTTATAAAGGGAAAGGCTCTTGTCCACTACTATTGAAATCTGCTGTATTATTCATGCCACAGAGAAAGGAGCTTTTTTGCAGAAGGCTCTTTTTTGTTGTTGTTTCTAACTCGCTGCTCCAGAATATTTCTTGGCTGTATCCCAGGGCTGCAGCCTTATCTGCCCATCCCCCATGGCAGACGTACAGCAGCTGTTGAGGCTTATCACGGCTGCCTGTCCACCGAGTTTACAAATTAACACCCTATCCAGGCTGCACAAGGGCTGATTAATCAGAGAGAGGCCGTCTGAGGGCCTTTATCACGTTAAGCGGCTGCTGGGAGAGAAGTCACAAATCTCTCAGGAGGCCTGAGATGCCTTACAAATGAAAGAGCAGGAGGAAGAAGAGAAGGAAGCTACAATAGTAAGGGAAGCAGATATTTTAGAAATAGTGATGGACTGGGGAGGTGGGGGTGGGCAGGAAGAGAACGCCAGAACATTATGACAGCTAAAGAAAGATAATTAACGGCTATACCTCATGATTCTAGCTTTCCCTCCCCAGGCTATAATTTAGCCTATTGCTCCTTTGCTCCAGAGGACAATAAACATTTATTATGTTAAACACATAACTGTGCTTCACAAAAGCACTGTTCTTTCTCAGGTCCACTCCTTTCACAGCTGTTCAAACCAAGGGATGGAACGGGCATTGAAGGAGGAGGGGAGCACCACTTCTGCATGGAAAATAATTCAGCTTGGTCACAAGCAGCAGCAAGCTCCATTTCACCCAATGTCGTGGCATGCTGGGTGGGTTTCTAGACAACTGGGAGCATGTCCCACACTAAGCCTTAAGAGAATGATATGATGCTTTTTCCCTTTGATACACTGGGTGGTTAATCATACAGCAGAGATGTGTGTGAGCTCCCAAACTCATGTCTGTAGCTGAACTTTCTCCCAAAATTGGGGGTGTTCAGATTTAGTTTTAGGTTTGGACCACGCTAAAGATAAGGGGCCAATTACAACATTCAGACCTCTCCCTATTATTAAAATCCAGTGGCCCCCTTTTCAAACACGGATGCCTGAACAGGACGCTGAAATCCCACACTGGCATTCACCCATGAGTTCCCTAGCTGTATGTTTGGTTCGGTGTGTAGCGCTCCGTTAATGCTCAACATACACACAAAACATTTTTGGAATCATGCTGGCAGCAATATTCCAGGCATACGCTCAGCCCCGTTGCCAAGCACAATGGGTACATCATCATGCAACTGCGACCAGCAGGCTGGAATGAACGCACGCAATGTTACTTCCTCACTCCTGGAGTTGCTGGCAGCAGCTGCAACCAGGAACTGCAGTGTCAGAGTCACTGAGGTAGGTTTCATTGCACGTCATTTTCCCTTCTTTTCACTTCAGCAACTCCTAACCATTTCTTGTTAAGACATTATTTGAAAAGTTCCCAACCCTGCCAACAGAATGTAGTAGAAGTTCTTATTAGAATGGGCATACCATGGCCCTACAGAGCACTTTGTTTGCTGTGTCCTGGCTGAGGGCTGGAGATAAGTCTATTTTAAGTGGCCAGTGATTGCAGGTCTTTCCCCTCCCCTCCCTTTACATCAGAGTTACTGGCAGTACTTCAGTAGCCCCCAGCTCCATGCCAGTCCGAGAACAATGCCAACACTCTAAAATCACGAGTCAGTCTCCTACAGATCCTGAGATTAGTTGAAAAGCCAAGAGATTTTAAAAATAATAAAACCATGATTCCATTTCTGTTTATTTTTCTCAAAATTTTGAGCACTGAAGAGATGCATTTTTATGCTCTCTTCACAACCATTAGGGCTAGAAACCTGCAAGTTGAGATTCTCATGCGATAACATGACACCAGCTTTAAGAAAAATAAAAACAAGAAATCATGAGTCATGATAAAATCATGAGAAATGGCAGCACTGCTAAGCCCTCTCTTTCCTGGTCCTATTTATTAAACAAACAAAAAACCTCAAATAATCTCTGGGTGAGAAATTTCTTTCAGCCCAAAACTCCTGCAGATTTAACACCAATATAACACCAATATTTAACACCAATATTCAATGAGCAACCACCTTCATCTTGCTCTGAGGATCTGCAAGGTCAGGATGCCTAAGACCCATGGCCATTTTGAACCTCAAGGTTAGTTATTTCCAAACAACAAGTCTGGTCCCGCATGTTTAAGAAAGATGAATTCAAATGGGAACAGGTGCAGGGAAGGGCTACTAGGATGATCTATGGAATGGAGAGCCTAGAGGAGACTCAAAATGCTTGGCTTATTTAGCCTAACCAAAAGAAGGTTGAGGGGAGATATGATTACTCTGTATAAAAAAACCCTAGCTGATTTCAAAACTGGGCTTGATAAATTCATGGAGGGGATGGTATAATGGGACAGCCTAGTTTGACAATGGACTTATCTTTGACTCCTGGTGGTAGATATGCTGATGAGACGATTGATGGAGTAGGTTCTGAGTTATTACAAAGAATTCTTTCTTGGGTGTCTGACTGATGAGTCTTGACAACATGCTCAGGGTTTAACTGATCACCATACTAGGGTTGGAAAGGAATTTCCCCCCAGGGCAGACTGGCAAAGGCTCGGGGGGGGGGGGGGGGTTGCCTCTCTCTGTAGCATAGGGCATGACTCAATTTCTGGTGGATTCTCTGTGCCTTAAAGTCTTTAAATCATGATTTGAGAACTTTAATAACTTAGTCATAGATTAGAGGCTTATTGCGTGAGCTTTGTGACCTGCATTGTGCAGGAGGTCAGTCTCGATGATCAGATTGGTCCTTTCTGACCTCAGAGTATATGAACCCAGGACAAAGCATAACAAAAAAGAAGAGAGGACCATACATTGCAGTGAAATATATATACAAAAATAAAGGGCCTGAGCAGCTATCTTCTCATCCTCTTGATCCTTTACGCAGAGCCTTTTCGGAACCAACGCTGTTATGCTGCTACTGATTACTGCTGGAATCAAGGCTTATATATAATGCACTAGGTTAACTGAGAGTGGGAACAGGAGAGTACGTTGTGAATAGTACCCCAGAAAAAGAAGCCAGCTTCTTTGCTCTACAGCTCTCTCTGTCAGGCAACTAAGCACTGCCGTAATAAGAAGGCAAGTGTGTAAGGACCTCTAATAGTTCCCTCTATAAGATGAAATGAAAATGGATCTCAATAAGGCTAGATCACCATGCTTCATATTCAGCAGGCCCTTGAGTAAATAAACTAAAAAGCCTCAGAACAGCCTCTACCTCCAGGCACACCAATCCAAGAAAATTGGCTCTATACATGAACACAGGAGAAGCTATTCAGCATATAAACAATATGGATGTTTTAATCTTGGAAGACGGTGAAACAGCAGAACCAGTCTCTCTCTCCTGGGTATTATATGATATCTATAAAATCTTATCTACAACGCCAGTCAAAGCATGAGACTCATTACCAAAGGCGATTCACTTTCTCACCTCATCTATTGTTCCACACTGTTTGAATCAAAACAACTTCTTTGGTTTGCTAGAAAAGTCTGAACTTACCCTTCTCTGCATTTATGTATTCACCTATATATTGTAGTTTCCATTTCATGCATCTGATGAAGTGGGATTATACCCATGGAATCTCATGCAATAAATAAATTTGTTAGCTTTTAAAAGTGCCACAGGAATCCCTGTTTGTTTTGCTGAAATAGACTAACATGGCTACCCCTCTGGAACTCACTTGTATGTTACTCAATCTCTATCCTATCCTTTAAAAAATCTTCATTCTAACTGATGCAGTCTCTTTCACCAACAGAAGTTGGTCCAAAAAAAAAAAAAAAAAAAAGACACTACTTCATCCACCTTTTCTCTCTAATAACCTGGACAACAACTGCAGTTCAAACACACAAATATCCTGGCCACTAGAGACACTTAGATATTACAGGGCCAGCTCTGGTATAAAAAAACCTACCAGAAAAGATTAAAAACACCTGAAAAAGAGCAAAGGCCAGATATATGTAAGATCTCTCTACATATCAAAACGGTGTAGAGAAACAGGAAGGTGCACAGACGAACCATGTGCCTGAATTAGAGATACGCTCATCAAGATCAGGGCAGAGACACAACCTAGTGATATGAAAAGGCATGGAGTCTCAAATCCTGGGGTTCTAGTTCAGGCTTCGACTTCTACTATTGTGTGTCCTTAACCAAGCCATGTAAGATTTCTGCCTCAGTCGTCCCATCTGCAATTTGAGTTAAATCTTTACCTACTTTTCTGGAACATCAGGAGGATAAATTTGTGTGTGTGAGCCCTCCTGGAGACAAAAAATGGTGCATCAGCGGTAAACATTTTTATAAGGGGAAGCATGCTATTGGAGTTGTACTGGGAATCATATTGAAGCAACTTGGAAGGCTGCCTCTTTGTAGTTACAATTGCAATGAGAGAGGTACAATGTCTGTAGGGGTGCAAGGAAGGAAGATAAAGGCACCATGAACTTCTCTACATGCTGAATAACAAGAACAGGGAAGGTCCTGCCCATGACAATTCGATTAAATATGGCATTTCCTGACTTCATCTTTTGGGTTGAATGGAGGATTATGTGTGTGTGAAAGGGACTTTCCCCCCTTCTCTTTAAAGCAGACATGTATAATCTGTCTTCTCCAATTAGGCATGCTTTGCAACAAGTGTGGTGGATCCATTTATTTTTCTACTGTAATAATTCAGATAAATCCAATTTTGGCTCCAATCCCATTGCTTTCAAAGCTGGGGCTCCACATTTCCAATTCCTGCCCTTATTTTTTTTCCCTTCTGCTGCAAAATGTCACCAATTTACTTTAGCCTGGGGGCCCATTTTGAGTTTTACCGCTAATATACGAGAAATGCATTTTTCAAGCTGTTACCACTTAACTGTACTGATATCAGCCACTCAGGGGACACAATATTGTTTACACATCCTGCTCTATGGAATAAGCACGGATGCCAAAACTCTGCCTGGGCTGTGAAGGAGACGTTTACTCTCTGTTTTATGAGATTTCCTCGATTTGTGGCTGTCTCAATGGTCGTAAAAACAGCTGTAAATCAAAAGAGCACCACAAAATTGCAATAACAACTGTCGAACTCAGCTCTAAAGAGCGTAACTCCCAGCAACAGAAGGTGGAAGGCTTTTTGCTGATTTAATACCAGGTGTGAGGGAGCCCTGGCAGGTCTGTGTATAGCACAGTGTCTCTTGAATGATACCCTCACTTATCTGCATGCCGGCTCAGATGAAATGTGCTAGCAAGCCACTGTAACATCACTTTCTCTCCTCTTTTTAAAAACCAGATGTCCTCTTGAGAGAGGCTTTTCAAATACCATGGAGAAAGCTTAAACAAATAACTGCTAAACACAGAACCCTGTTTAAAGCATTAAAAAGGGAAAATTGACCCAGCATCCAAACATGATTGTGCTTTGAACTGTGGATGTCCTGCAAAATGGCAATTGCTTTAGCAGATCAGCTCAGCCACCACGTGGCGCAGGCTAGTTCCATGGTTACCGGCTTATCCTAGAGGGCCCAAAACTCGTGTTGAGCCTCTCTGCCTAGCTCTTGGAGTGTGGAGTGAGAAAGAGGAGTATTGGTGCGAGGTAAGTTATTAATAGTTTTCTTCAGGGAGCTGACTCTAGCTAAGGTTCCAAAAGAGACAGCTCCATTTGACAGTTTCTGGTGTTTGGAAGCTACAATTATTGCTACATTGTTGGCTTATTTCCAAACCAGACCTGGGATGGATTTTCTCCAATGCATAAAGCAGGCTCCCTGAATTTTATTCCTGCCTCTTCCAATTGCTTCCACATCAAACTTCAGCTCCTCATCCTCACCTTTGGGGATCTAACTATATTTAGTCCCCTTGTTCCTTTCACTCTCTCCACATCCTCTCTCCTGACCACCACCACCCTCAACGCCCAACAAGTCTAACACCTAACCCTTTTATTTCCGTCTCATCTCCATGTGCTCAGTTGCCATGGTAATGAACTGTGGTATAAAACCCTACCTAGACAGATTAGCTTGGCCTTCTGCACAAAACTGAAAGCATAAAATCCCTTACCGGCGCCTACCCACCCGCCCTTCATCTTCTCTTTCTTCAAGTCTCTCTGTAAATCAAACTTCTTTCATGAGGTCTAAACAATCTAACCATCCTCTTAGCAGCTGAGTGTCTGTATGTGCATATGTCAGACTACATCAAGAAAGGCACAAAGAAAGCGAAGAAAAATTCAAGTGATCTCTGCACTGATGTCTTTAGCAACTGTCTTGTCATCCTACCAAGCACTCCACCCCCAGTGTTTGTCCACATCTCTCATGCATAGTTTCAACATTGCTTGCAAATTCCTTAGTGTAGGAATCACATGTTGTATCTCTCTATAAAACTACATCCACATACAGTGCAAAAGCAATAATATTCTGTCTGCCTTTGCTCCTAATTAACTGTGTGGGAGTTGGGGCTAATCACAACAACTGGGATTTTCAAAGGAGCCTAAAGAGATTTAGGTGCCCAAATCTACTGAATTTCCTCGGGCACTGAGTTCTTTTAAACTTCTTTGAAAATCTCATTCCCTTTCTTCCCCATGCCCAGTTTAGCCATTTGTAAAATGGATACAAATAATATCTGCCTCACAGGAATGATGTGAGGCTTCCTAAGATGAGAGGCACTACAGAAGAAGAAAAGTGAGAGATTGGAAAGGAACACATTGCATATTGGTATTGTACTACACGTGTTAGCTGAGAAGGCAATAGTCTCCTGCCAGTTAATCCAGTTACAAGGAGATGGACACAAAGATTTATTTGGTGCCTATTCATGGGGCAGGAGGAAGTGTGGAGCAAGGAACATTATTCCCTCTCAGACCTTCCCTACATTTGAGAGCTTTCCTCAATTGCCCTATTAAGCATCACAAGATACTGGCAACAATTCCTCCTTTGTCATAAAACGATGAAATGCTGAAAGGAGCATAATTCCAGCTTGCCTGGTTTTGATCACCTGAAAATATTAGCTGCTCTTTCCACTGCTGCTGCTGGACATGTGGCAGCCTGGCATGGCATTGTCTCCTCCTTCAAGAACCACTGATTTATTTTTAAAACCAATGCTGACTTTAATTGCTGCTTGTGATTTTACCTCTACTCCTTGTGCCTCTTCTCCCTAACAGGGCTTCTGTCTCAGTCCACCTTTTGTAGGAAGAGACGGTTGCCACCATCACTGCTTCTTCTCAGCAAGAGTTGAGGGAGGAGAATATGCCATCAGGAACTGGGACACCAAAAGTGGGGAGTAAGAGAGAACTTCAGAACTCCAAGCCCAGAAGGAATCAAGGGAGGGACAGCTAATACTTCTCGTTAAATGTTGCTCTGCTCATATCTATAGAACAGACATGTAAACACAACTGCTGCCATCTGGAAGCAGCCAGATTTGTAGTCTCTGAAATGTCTCAGGAATTTTCCTATGAAATCAAATGTTGCCTTCCATCCACAAGTCAAAATAGATGAAGATGACCATATCCTGATTTGCCCCCAGACTGCCAGATGGGGCGAGCTGATTGACACAGCATCCTGAATAGGTGTATGCAAATGTAATGCTGGAGGACATGGCGCTTCTTCATTTTTCCTTCCATAACACATTGAAATATCAAATATCACTCTAGGCACCTCTGGAGTCCAGTATTTTAGTTTTTTGATGTCTGTTCTTGAATTCTCTCAGCTTGTTTCACATTACTCATTGCCTTTCCTCCTTATTGCTCTCTTCAAAAACATTTTAGTGCCCATGAAGTACTCCAGATTGACAGAATTGAAAAGTGAAGTTCTCTTTCTACCTACAGAACAGGCAGCACATAGGCAGTAGAAGACCAAGCGTCTCCACAATGACTATCAATTCCCCAACATATTGTAGTTTGGTGCAGGCGGGAACGCCTCTAAAACTTAGATGATAGCTTAAGTTCCTGGACCCACTTAATCTAGAGGGAAAAGACTATGTCCCTTCTTTCTCCTACACTCTCTCTGCTGGAAGTATATACTCCGATCCACCTCCTAGACTTCTCACTTCAGAAAACTGTCAATAGGCTGAATGGTTTTTTGCTTCTAATATAGTACTCCTCTCTAACAAATTCTTCCTCCTCCTATGATGCCTGCTGCACTTACTCTGACTTTCTATCTGAGTCAGATCCCTTTTGCTATGTGATATCTAACTCAAAAGCAAACAAAGCAAAGAAAGAAGGCCCAAAGCCTTTAAGGATGACGGTACCAGCAGTTCAAGTGGGAAAGCCCTCTATATTCCTGTACACAGACATGATATGGGGAATAGCACGCTACCCTTTAAAAAGTTGTGTGTGATCGATGTTCTGGCTATGAGAATTATAGAAGACAAGGCAAGGCTTATGGGGTGCATAACTGACCAATTACTCCCAGATTGCTCTTCCTAACCAGAATGATTTATTTCCTTTGTACCACACCCACCGTGATTCTCTGGGTGTGGTTACAAAAATAAAAAAAACAATCTATTTAGCCAATGCCAATCACTGGCCAGAAAAAACGGACTCTTCCTCCATGGAGTGGTCATATGCAACGCCCCCAACCATAAATCCCCAAAGCCCTAGTTAACCAATTTAAACAGATGCACCTGGTACTGAGTACTAAAACCTGACAGCTTTGGGGTCTGGTGAGCCCCGAGAGAGTGAATTCCAGAGAGCAGGGCCCTCCACTGAGAATGCTCTGCTGCCAACTCCCACAATTTCAGACAAGGGAATCTCCACCTAAGGACAATTGCCACGACAGGGCACAGAGGAGATATGCTCATGAGTTCTCCTATTTCTCTGTATTATATTTTGCTCTTCTTACAGTTCTAGCTGGCTTGTAAGCTTATGAAAAGGCCCAATTTGCAGGAGTGTCTCTAACACTGTGTACTTCAGACACAGCTTGAAAAATCCAGGGTGCTTGCCCGTTGGTTTGCTTTCTTTAAAAGTAAATATCCCGCGTACTCTAAAGTGCTCTGCAACATTTGCACTTGGCTTGTTCATCACTGTGTCAGTGACCTGACTTTGCTCCTCTCCCTTTGTGCTGATGTCAGAGGCAGACTGGCT
This sequence comes from Pelusios castaneus, assembly GCA_007922175.1. Taxonomy (NCBI): domain Eukaryota; kingdom Metazoa; phylum Chordata; order Testudines; family Pelomedusidae; genus Pelusios; species Pelusios castaneus. Next base: position 3,284,998 of record ML685868.1, read on the forward strand.
CGGATGAGTCAGCAGCTAACGCTTTCCCTGCTCAGCCGCCACTTGGAAAACGTCCAGAGTACTCACAGGCGTGGCTTTCCAAAGTGCCGAGTCAGCTGTGCAGCAGCCTCAAAATGCTTGGTGCACGTATCCAGAGTGCAGTTTCACACACAGGGTGCCAATGCCAACGGACAGAAGAACAGGATGTATACGGTCTCCGGTCAGCAAATGAAATATACTCATATGCTGACATGTCAATAGTGTTGACAATCAATGAATGGGTTAACTTCCACTTAAACATCATCATCTTCAGAAGTTGGACAGTCCCTGGGAAAAGTGAAAACTGTTCTTCTCTTACAGTTTTATCCTGGCTGATTTTCCTGTGGCCTGCATTAATGGAAGGGCTGAAGTCAATATATGTATTATGACAGCGTCAGTCTGGATGGCTTCCAGAAAGTTCTAGGCGGCCAATATATCAGCACCAGGCTCAGCAAGTCCCCTTTCCCCTGTAGCTCAGCAGTGGTTACTCCAGGTTGATTAGCACACCTGGAGCTAATTAAGGCCCCGCCCAAGACTTGTTAAAAAGCCCTCCTTGCAGAGAAAGGGGTGGCTGAAGTGTGAGAGTAAGGAGAGCTACGGGAGTGTGTGAGAGGAGGCAAGGCACCATTGGAAAGCAGAGAGAGCTGGAGAAGGAGCAAAACACTGATCAGGTAGAGCTTCACAGGCACAAAGACTGGGAGAAGGGGAAAAACCCCAGCCCAAAGGGGGCAAAGGACCTTTCCCAGGCCTGGAGGCCTGAGGGGAAACAGACTCACTGCTACAGGGAAGCGCGGGACCCACCAGGGTAGAGAAGGAACTTTGTCACAGTATCTACAGAAGCCTTGCAATGGCCAAAGCCACATTTAGGTGCAGCTTGTTTCCTGAGCTGAAGATACAAGTGTGTGCGGTGTGTCATTAAAAGACTTTGTGACCTCAGCACAGACATGACCTTATCTGCTCAATAAAAAGATGGAAAGACTGTGATGAAACTAAAGGGCTTAACATGTTAAAACACACCAACTAACACCTTCGCAGTAATGATTTCTGTGTACTGGATGCAGAGGAATTTGGGTAATTAATCTCTACAGACATTTTAAAACGCACAAAAGGCTTTCAAGAGTGCACCTCCATTCAGGAACGCACTTAAGCAGATGCTTAAATTGGGGGCTTGTTTTCTACTTCTATTAAAAATAAAATTATGGGAGAGAAGCCTCCAAACTAAGACTGAGCAGCCCATAGTTTAGGAAAATTCTGATCCTGATCTGAATTTCTGTGGCTTCAGTTCAACTGTAATACAAATTAAAAGTATTGACTTTGGCAACAGAAAGGGGGAGGAAAGGAAACTGGAGAAACAACCATAGCAGAATATATTACCAAAATCCTATTCCAAATTTATCCAACACAAATGTGTATGCTTCACACTTTAAACAAAAATAAGTTAATAGTTGGTCATGAAAGCCTATAAGAAAAGTATACCACTCAAAGGATGCCACCGATATACAAGGATGTCATGGTTCTACACTGGGCTTTTTCTTTGTTAAAGACATAATGCTAGGAGGAGGAAATTACAAGAATGATGCGGTAGACCTTTGTGCGCCTTTCTTTGTCCTGATGTTGGTACCAAGGACTGTTGTATTCAAACATCTTGCTCATTACCTTGTAGGTTTTTTTGTATTTTTCTGATGAGGGGCAGCGGGAAAAATCATTATACTACACATTTTAAAATAATATGTATAAAGGGGTAGCTGCCTCCAGTGAGAGGAAGGAGACCCATTTGAAAGGTTTTTTCAATTTACACTGAACCCAAAGAAACACAGCACATGAGATCAAGCACAATAACTTTGCAGTCACAAGAATCACAAATAGAAAAGGGAGAATATAACCTACCAATAACTACTTTAATACAAAGTCAGGCTTGCTTCCAAACTAATGATCTTCATAACTCAGTATTCCCTCTGAAATTCTAGATAGCCTCAAGTAAAAGTCAAACCTCATTTCTGTGCTTTCCTAAAATAATGCCAGACACACCCTGACAAACTTGGCACAGTGTAGCAAACCCATCTGTTTCTTGGTGTTGGGCAGACTGCAGAAAATAGGATTCTTCTTTTCCCATTTGCCTCCCATTCTCACTCCTGCTTCCCACCCACATGCTTGCTGGTTACTTCCCCCTTGCTTTCCTGGTTGGTGACTGATTGCTGGTCTTAGAGCAGATGGCAGATGGAATCAGGGCTGCTGTTTTTTGTGCACTCCAGTGGTTTCAATCATACCCCAGCATCTCCTGACTAACTTAGCAAGAACGCTAAGTAGAAGGTGCAGCAATTTTGCATCTAATGAGCAAAAGCCACCTTTTAAATTCACGATGTGTTTTATTAGATATTTTACAATATAGACACAAGAGCAAAGCAAAGGAAGAAAGGAAATTTATCTGAATCCTTTATTTCATTTGTTTCAGATCAATCTGCTGAAGTGAACCTGATTTCTGTTGATTATCACTACAGATCACTAGAACTCTGTAGAGGAAGCCTATTTGTGTGTTGTTAGGTTTGTTTATTTCTTTAAAACACATGCCTAATCCAATTTTAAAGTCTGGTTATCTGGGAAAATATGGTTTTATGCATGATCAAATGGAATGGTACAAGACTGGTTGGGCTGGCCTTCAGTACAATAAAACAATGGTTCGGGGCTTTGTGATTTCCGGGATTCAGTGCAGGCTTGCAAGCTCATGGGGCATCCTGATCTCGTAATCTGGAGCAGAAGTGGAAAGAGGAAGCATTTCTCTATCTAATATCTCTCTCCATCAATGGGACCACACATTGAGACAATTCAGTGCACAGCAGCGTTGGGTACAACCCAATGCTGACTCTGAATAGACACATGCAATGAACATTCCTCTTTTTATAAAACTTGGCCGTAAGCTTTTCAAAGCAGGGATTGCCTTTAATTTGTGTCTTGAACCATCACAAGCAAGTTATCAGATCTTAACTGATAACAAATGATACCTCTTTGCTTCTGTCCTTAAGATTTTCCTTTTAAAGTAACTATTAATTAATTATGGTTTGAACTGTAGATAACGGCATACATACTGAAGTTTTACCTTGCAAAACAACGTTTTCCCTTAGCCTCATTCTTGGAAAAAGCTGAACAGTTTTGGCTGAAATTTTACAAAAACATCCAGCCTGAGGAAGAAACCTGGTATGCAAAGTTTCAACCCAAGCAGTTGAAGTTTGGCAAAACAGATCTTAAAATTGGAAGTGTTGGGCAACCTTAACAATATGTGATGTTACCAGCTCCAGCTATAAAAAATACAATCTTACTTTCACTACTGCTTTACCATAAATTATTTCTATACATATTTCTCTATGTAACAAACATCTCATTTGGACATATTTTTCATTTTCAGTACCAAAATGAGACAGATGGTAGAAGATGGAGGATTTTGCTAGAAGAGAGGTGGGATTTTTAAAATTTATTTCCTACAGTGAATTTCTTATCCTTGGGGACATGGATTTTTTTTTTTTTTTTTTAAACAGAGCTGGCTAATAAACACAAATACAAGCCTATTCACTTGTATACATCTATCATTAAATAGCCTTTCCTGTCTTCACTCCTCGCAAAGTTGATTAATGATCGTGTGTTTAACATACATTATACATGTGGGGGTTAGATCCACATCCCTTGTATATATTTACATACATTTACATAAGCACATAAAGAAAGCAAAGGAGGGCACAAGAGAGCCATTCCCTTTCAGACAAAAATCTGTTTTCATAAGTCCTACTCCCAAACCTTCCTTTTTAAAAACATAAAAGGCACGGAAGGCTCCACATGTCAGTGAGATAATCTGATAGCCAACGAAAAACAAGATAAAATACACATTGAATAGGCAGTGCCAACCAGATTTGAAATGTATAACTCTGTATGATCAGTTACATTATTCGCGTTGGTGAATTAACAACAACATTAAAGTTTAAGAGAAAGGAAAATGTTAAGAAGATTTAAAAGCACTGTTGGTCCGTATATTAGTTTACACAGCTCCTAAAACCACAGGTAAGCAGGCATTTAAACCAGTTAATTAGTCCAATTAAGCTTCTCCTTCGTTTAAAAAGGAAAAAAACATAAAACAAAAAACTATCTTGTCACATCAGAAGAGCACAGCCCCCAGAGACCGGGAAACAGACTTCCTGTCTCCTCAATACCCAAGGTGATCACAAATAAACCCGAGCAGAAAATCAGCCCAATCCTTGACTCCAGCTGAGAAAGCCTTGGTACAGATGGGGACAACAGGGAAAATACTCTCATTGCACTTATTCAACACTGGGCCATTGAGAGGCTGGGGCAGTTCCCTGTGTAAAACTGAGCAGCCTGAAGGCTTCATTGTGTATGTACTTTGCCAATGAGCCCAAGAAACTCTTATGACAGTCAGAGATCATCACTGGATCAAAGGGCAATTCCAGCATGCTCCATGTACTGGAAGCTTGGGGGGTGGGCTCTAGCAGCTGCTATTATGGCTCTGTGCTCTCCAAGGGGCCTTTATTCTTCTGATGATCCACCATGCTGGTTTTTAAGCATCTTTGTAAGGTACAGCTTTAATCCTATGCATTAGCAGGGGCTCCAGCAGCACACTGCACACAATAACATCTTGTACTTGTTCACCTCGAGGGTTGCATCCCCACTAGCTCCACACTGGTCCAACCGGAGCAGACACGACAGGTGTGGAAGTGAAGATGAGGCACAGAGCAGCTGCAAACAACACAGTGATTAAAATATACTTGGTTACCAGCAATTTGGCCACCACCACCAACACTGGTGGGGCTGAAGCAATGGTGTGAAATGACAGAAAAGAAATCTAGAATGGGCAGGCTGAGTTGGGGTTCTTAGGTTACAAAAATAGGGTTGTCTTAAAGCATTCGTTTTCAAACTTTTCTTCTCGGGACCCAGTTGAAAAAAATCATTTATGCCCGCAACCCAACAATTATATGTTTGAGCAATGCATTACAGTTTTTTGGCAGCGGCCACAGGGGGCGTTAACAACACAGGTAATTTATTTATTAAAGACTATGTGCTCCATCCGCTTTTCTGGTTAAGTGGTATTCTCCTTAAAGCCCCACTTCCTGGATTTCTGTGATTAGGAGAGAATTTCAGCTTTTATTTCAAAAGGTTCTAGCCCACATGGTTGCAGTGTGAAGTTGGAAAATGTACACCTAAAGACTCAAAAGCCAGAATTCAAATAAAAAGAACCCCCAATTTATTATATTTTACCATGTCAAATTTGTGGGGCCTGGCTCAATTTTTCAATGGCTGGGGTCAATAATACTGTTTACCTCGACAATGATCATTTCATAAGGCAAAGAGAGAAGCTGATGGAAAGAGCAGTCACATTCTTCCAGCACTGCTTTCCTTTTTAAAATATGAACAAGCAAACTTTATTGAAAATACAGAGATCTGCCTCACCATTAAAATAAAGGTTATGGGTTTGCCTTAAACCCACAAAATGGGGAAATTCACATCAGGGAGTGGCAGCCTGGAGTCTCAATTTAAATTCAGACGAATTCATGTGTACAATTGTTTTTTTTCCCTGCATCTCCTCCTTTGCTGCCCAATGTAGTCAGCTCTGTATATACCACGTTGTTTCAGAGTACTTCAACATGCTTTTGAAACACCATGCCCTGAACTGAAATGGATACGGATCATTGCCCCAAAACATCATACCGTAAATCAGCTAGAGCCATTCTGATACATTAAATCAATTGAGCGAACAGCAGTCCAGGAGGGAATTAATGCCATGATATAATGTCAGCACATCCTTTCAGGGGTGATAAGCCACACCAGCCCAGTGCCAACTGTGGACTGGGCCATCCCATTTTGGATATTTTGTTTTCCACATTTTGCCACAGTAACATCTTGCTACAGATTTTTCTTCTTGGAAGGTCTTTAGATGCATATTTTGGTCTTATTTGTGCATACTCCTTAAGATCTTGCATTTATAATTCCAAAGCAAACCTGCAACTAATGAGGAAGAAATAATATCCCACCAAAACATTAGGTGTTCACCTCCTGGAGTACTGACCCTGTATCTCATCCCCATTAGTGATCGCCTTCTTAGTAACATAACATCTGAACAGTGAAGTAGCCCTGTCATCCTTTCCCAGGCTCAGGTTCATGGGTTTTCATTGTATCTATTTGGCCTCTGAGGCAGAGGTCTTGGTGTCAGACTTAGGTCTACACCTACGTTCTGATACAGGAGAGGGAAAGGACCTATCACAGTAAGCAGTGTCGCTGTTCTCAGGAGGGATGTGAACGTCACGTCCTCCTCTCTTTGGCAGCTCTTCAGGTGCAAGTTTCAGTGATATTTTTCAAAAACAGGTAACACGATACAATACCGACTCACTCCGTAAAACGAGTACCCATGACAAAACTATTGCTAGTTTTCCTGCACACATGTGTGTATTTGGGGCCTGAAAATGGCTACAATAAAATCCAGTTCTGTCTTCTGTGCTTTGAGATTTAATTTCTTTTATTTTCAAACTAATAAAGTGAGTAAGACTGTCGTTCTGAGGACAGTTCAACAACACTGGGGGCTATAAATGCCTCACACACAGGTCTACAGGTGACAGCATGCAGACTTGTGCAATGGCCTTATGGGAACAAAGAAACCGACAAACTGCACATGAAAAATTACACACACCAAACGCCAGTTTAGGTACAAAGACATCCTGGAACCAAAGCAAAAAGCTAGAGAGAAACTCCTAACTATCTACACTGTGCACAACCAAGGAAGCTCCACAAATTAAAACACCAGCTACCGTTACTGAACCTGATTCTCAAATTGAGGTTACTGCCCAGATTGAAGAGGAATGAAAATTTCAAGCTCTCTTTAAAAGCAGATGCGATGAGAACATGATGAGTAAATTCGAGAGCATAATATGCCATTTGATATGAACATTTCACTCTGAAAAGTTCAAGGCAACAGATATCTTTCACGTTTAATCAAGCCAAAGCTCAACAGCCACTTTCACACAGCAATCTCTGAACTGCTCCTTTTGCTGGGAGAAGGTGGTAGACACAGAGTAAGAAAATATTTTAGTATTTACACACACACACACACACACTTTTTGTAATGGGGATGAGAAAGAACAGGAAAAAGATGCAAACAGAAGGAAGAAGGAGATGCAGCCAATGATTGAACAGAGCCATGTCTCAGGTTTGAAAATATTCTACCTTGAATAAAGTCTTGTGCTAAAGTGGATAGAAAGTTAGTTGTAGTCCTGGGCTACAACTAGGTATAACCATGTAGATGAAGTACAAGGTAACTCACAAAGAAGTGTATTTTTTATACCTGTTCCTGTGCTTCACCACAATATGCCAATGGATAGAGAAATAGCATGCAGCTATGCTGGAGGGGAATCCCTGCCAGTGTGGTGTGTACCCCCGTCTTTGCATTAGCCAAAGCTTTAATGTATGTGACTAGGAGGTGGCTCTGCCCTGCATGAAGACTGAAGTTTGCCAAATGCAAGTGTAGTAATATTAGTCGGGAGCAACAATAACTGAAACGGACTTCTCCACTGCGCGGTGCCACAGGTCACAGCAAAATTTCAGTGTCTGAGTTCATGTGTGTCATATATCAAATTAAATCAATGGTAGTTAAGAGGAAATAAGGTGCCACCAATGCATATCTTTGTGTATAAAGTAACAGATGGGTCAAGATTTATCACAAGCTATAGGAAAATGGAGTATGCTATACTATACATTCCAAGTTTCACTTCCTCAACTGTGATTCCCCACCTTAAATAATTCTCTCATTTTCCTCTTCAAATATTGCTTGCCCTGCTGTTATGGCTACAAAGGCAATATAACCAAATCCCAACTTTAATGTAGCAAAATTCCATGTAAGAACATATAGCAAAACCCAGCCCCCCATATAGTAACTATATAGAAAACCAGCCAGCACACCCGCCACAACGTTTCAAGAGTACGTAAACCTAGGAGCATGGGAACCTTAAAAGTTTTGTAAAGTTTGGTTTAGATAAGCATCTGAAAATTTCTTATTCTGATCTAGAGAAGGTTTCTTGTTGACTCTCTGACTAAACAACTCTTAAGGACTGGGGAAAGAGCTGCTTAAAATATACCATACCGTCAGAATGAAAAGCGAGAAACTCTGGCAGAGACTGCAGAAGCCACTTTTAGATATCTGGATTCTGAGTCCTACTGGGTAAAACGCAGCCATTATCTAATCCCTTTTTCTTCCACAACAAACAGCATCAAAGTAAGGCTAATAATACTCCTAAAAAATTTTTTTTGACCCTACACTCTTTGGTACAGGGACTGTCTTTTTGTATAGCGCCTAGCACAATGGAGTCCTGCTCCATGACTAGAACTCCTAGGAGCTCTGGAACAGATAATCACTAATAGTAATTATTCAAATTCTTAAAGTTGATAGAGCTTTCTAACCCGGAACATTCCTCCATGAAATCTGTATTTTAAGCTAAAATTTCACCTACACTTTAAAAATCACAAGAGGCACAGGAAATATTTAGCTGGAATACTGATACTTCTTTAGTTTTATTAATATACAGGAGATGCTGTTGTCCTGAAATTTTGAATAATGCCACAATTGAACATCAATCTTGTTGATACACTCATGAAGGATACACACAATTCAGTAATTTATGAGGTGTGTGTGCATGTCCTCTACTTGGAAACTGCACTGCAAATGGTGCAATGACCATGTCACTGAATTGCATACCTTAGAATATGATTTTAATGATTTTTTCATAACTGAAGAGATTCAAATGAGAACTGGCAGCAGATGCAGGGGATACTGCACTCTGAATGTGTTATCTATAGTGATTCAGGCTTCCCAGAGCTTCAACAGAAGCTGGCAGGAGCAGGCTTTTCGTGACAGAAGAAACTACATTACATCGCTCCCTAGGAAGTGAAACAAAACAATAAAGAACGGTTAATCTCTTCTCTAATTCCGCTCTGTGGGACAACTCCTTCAGCAAGCAGCTCCTGACTGTATCTACCTGGGAGGGGGTCATTTTCCTTCGGCTTCCTCTTTTGCTTCCCCCTATCCCTGGGAGCACTCTGTCTCCCTGCTGCATCTTTCAATGGCTTTATCAGAGCTTGCACCAACTCAAGCATGAAAAGTAGCTCTGGGCCCAGCAGGGAGAGGTGGGGGAGTGTGTGTCTGTGTGTGTTTTAGGAGGAGAGGGGGAGATGAGGGAGGAAATGTTATTCTGTCTTTTGTCTTTTCAACAATTTCTTTTTAATGCAACTTGCGGGAGCAGCATATAATTAGGGGGCTTGTGGAGCAGGCTTAAACTCAGGAGTAACCCTTCTAACGACCTCAGCAATAGATAATCAGGTGCGCGGCCGTGGGGCACAGCATGGCTCCCCACCCGCCGCGCATCTCGGCCTCGTAATTAGAAGCCTCCACACTCCGCTGCATAAAGGCAGATTGCAAGGACAGCGTGAAGTCCTTGTTTGAAGCTGGGGGCACAAAGATTGCAGTGCCTGTGATGGATAGAGACAAAGACTTCAGCACTGGAAAGCTTTCAACAGCCACAGAATACTTGCAGCATTTCTGATGGACATTTTAAGGCTTTCTTTGAGCAATGAGGTTTATTCTCTTGCACTCCTCTTAAAATTCCTTCAGAGCCGCGCAAGTGAGGGGCATAGCTGTAACCATTGTGTATTCACACGCGCACATGTTTCCAATATTTTAACGACAAAACCGTATTTTTCCCCCTCACCTTCAATTTTTATTTCCTCTCATTCCTGCCTAGGAAGAAGATGACTGTGCAGTTACAGATAACAGAGATACTCTTGGCACATGGATATACTGTTAATACCAAGGGTGTAGGAATCAACCATCCACGAAAAATTCCCAAGTGCCACCAACCCAAGTCAATACGGTATTGTTAGTAGACTATGTTCATATTCAGCTGAAAGTGTGGCAGCAAAAACCATATTCAAATGTGACTGCTATTAGCATAGTTTTCCTAATCATTATCAACCTCAAAGAAGGATAACACGTGAAAGGTAAAGAAATTCCCCTTTTAAAAACACATGAAAAATCTTCTTCTATACTGACCAGAACCGGAACCTATTTTATATGTACTTATATGTGTGCAAACATGCATGTATATGACAACTTACATGGCAAAATGCACAGACTACAGGGAGAGGGATGAAAACAGGAGAAAAAACAGAGGAAGGAGGAGAAGGAATCCAAAGGGTGAAGAAATGGAAAGAGCAGTGCTAGAAGAGGGGGTGAAGGTAGGTATGAGCTATGTAATGTATTCTTTTACAAAATCCTCTTCGACTTGCAGCATTAAGCCCTCTATTATATTCTAGTCTCTTGAGCCTTCCACAAAACTGTTTTCATTTTCTGGGCAAGTCTTCACCTCAGGCCTCAACCACACCTTGTTTGCTAGTTTCTACTGTCCTTGGATCTGCCTCTCAAAGCTGCTCTGGTGCTTCCCAATCGCCCTGGGGTATCTGATGCTCACTGCCAGAAGCAGAGCAGCAAAGCATTGAGGGAGAAAAGCAAAAAGCACAATGCAGCTCTAGGAAAGCAGCGCAACAGCGTATAGAAAAGAGCAAAGCCAAAAGGGTGGTGGCGGTGGTAATAAAATAAATAAATGCAAGGAGCAAAATCAAAGCCACTCACAGCACTGGAGCAAAGGTTTCCGCAGGAATCAGCCCCTCGGAAAGACCATGGGGGTAGGCTATCATCCCTTTTGAAGTGACTTAGTAGACAAAAATAGCTGTTTTTCTCAGCATATAAAAGAAATGTACAGGAACTAGGAAGGCAACATAACATGGAAGTTGACTCCAGTAGAACCTTGGGTGGCTCTGCTGCGAGGGAGGCTATCTGTCTGTCCCACCACCCATCTCAAGCTCTTACGAATACATATTTGTAGATATTTAAAGCCTTGGAAGATCATTAACAGGCTATTAGAACCACCAGCAAAGAAGTGCTAATCTGGACAAATTAATGTATGTCTCATTCCTGAATAATGTCAGTGCAAAAGTATCCACAGATGCCTCTTTGGCCATAACTGAAAATGCTATCACAGGGGAAACTGCAATTTGAGTCCGCTCTCCTACCTACTCCCTCAACCCCTACTTCCATAGCACCACAACTAATACTGTACAAGAGAATCATTTTCAGTTCTATTTCCCATTGTGCCTTCTCTGCACTCTCCCCTCTGCTTGGAAGCACAGTAATACTATAAATGCCATGAAGTCCAATAGAAAAGCAAATTATAGATATACTCTACAAGGTTTCCCATTTAAAAAAAGTATGTAGCCTCTCTGAAAGAGGAATCACAGAACCACTTGGGGCATGAATATTCTGCATTGGGATCCAGAAGGCTCCTGGACCCTGGAAATCTGAAAACTTAATAATATTAGCATCCCACCCACAAAGAGCAAAATATCCAGGGAAGGAGAAGGAATGCAGAATGGAAAAACACATCCTACACACATTCAGAATTACAGCTCTCTGGGGACCCATTTCCCTTCTTTCCATTCACCTTATCCCCAAGTTCCTTTTATTCTCCTATCCTTCCTCAACTCACCACACCCGTTATTTATTTACAAAGAAAACTGACAAATTAAAACTGCAACATGGAACATTTCTGAAGCCACTAGAGCCCAGAGCATCCCATAAGGATTAATGATATCCTGTTCTCTCTCTCCTCCTTCTGTTTGTTGCTTGTGACACCTGATTAATTACTTACTTATTAGGTAATGACTTTATGGTGCTAACACTCTAGTCTCTCCCCCCTCTTCCCCAGCCGGGCTGTTTTCACTGCAAAGAGAAAGGTGTATATTTACATCAAGAGAGCTAATTTGAGTCAGCTCACTTGATATAAAACCCTATTGGAGATGAGGCACAGGTCGGTTGTATCTCAATGTAACTAGCCCAGCTCAACCTAACCCCCCCAACTTGGGAATGACCTTGACTAGCTATTAGAGGTAAAAACTATGGTGCACTGATTCCGCTAGAATTTCATATTGAGAGAACTACCCTGAGTTAGCTGTCTTGATGGAAACTTTTTTTTTCTAATGAAGACAGCCTTGCTCTCAGCCACTGTTCACCACCATCCCAGCTGTATATTAGCAGAGAACGTTATTGTTAAGAATACTTTGGCCCTTTCAATGCTGACTCCTTAAACGATGGGGTCTCTCTCTCTCCTCCCCTGCTCCCAAGGACGTGATCTGCGGCTGACAACTGCGTAGTCTTCTTCATGACCAGAGTGACCTGGGAAAGAGAAACATCTGCGGTTTTGTTGCTTAAATTCAGTTTCTCAGATTGCACTAGCCGTGTTGCCAGCTGTCATGGTTCTATCCAGAGTCTGAGATATTTAGGGTCCCAGAGTCATGAGACAATCTCAGCTTTCATTTTAAAAAAATGTGTTCTTGCTTTCATGGTTATGAAGAAAGCACTGAAAATATGACCCCTCTGGGCATAGAAAACAGAAGGCAAATAAAGAGAACTAAACATTTATTACTTTGAAAAGTCTCATTATTTTTAAGCCATTCTCATGTTTTTAGAGCCCAACTCATGATTCTGGAATGCTCAGAGTGGGCAATATCGGTAGTAGGAATTTTAGGGAGAAACATATTATTCTGCAGCTGACTGTGGTCTGCCTTACCAGTTGCACAAAGCATGGAGTGGTTGCATCTAGATTCAGATTAAAAAACCAAATCATTCACAAACTACTCTATTCCAAGATATGAGAGAGGAAGAGAACTAGCACAACTCACTTTTCAATCTGAACTATCACATCTCCTTAAGCCCTAGGTTCAATCAGGGTTGATCAGTTTCACTGTACAGCAACCAAGAGCGATTGATAAAGGAACCCTGATTTTAGATCACGAGGGTGGGACCATCTGTTATCCTTTCTGGAGAGTGCCTTTCACACTGTGGGTCTTATCACAAACAACTAATCATTACAATGCAGTGGCCACTGTCCAGAACATAAAAGCCAAGCCTTAAGTCTAGCTTTTACTGTGGGATGCATTTATACATTTCAGAATGAAGTGGCAGGGCTTCATCATAATGCAAATCTGCTTGCCCTAGCTATAGCAAGGTGTGTATTTGGACATGGAAGCTTTTCATAAGACCTAGCTGGAAACCAGAAATGGAAGGAGAGAAACTTTAATGAACGTCTAAATTTTTAAAAATGATATGCAGATCCATGGCATTTAGAAATGTACCATAAAATGGACTTTTCTCTATTTCTCTCCAGTTATTCACATTCTTGTTGCAGACATAGCTGCCTCATACTACATCATATATGTCTGAAATTATTGAAGAAAATATCTCAGACAGCATTTCCTTTCAGTCCTATTTAGAGCCTACAGCTTTCATCTTGGGAGAGGACACATTGAATTTGATTATGCTTGTATGAATTCACAACAGTTCCACTCAGGCACTGTGTATTTTCTGGACAGCCCAAGGAAGGGCCCAATTTTCAGAGTTTGAAACTTCCAGTTGCTCAGCATCTCTGAAAGTGAGGCCCATGGAATTTATCTTCTCTTGCAGTTAGAAATAAAACAACACAGATAAAAGCTGTCTCAGTGCCAATCTCAGAGACACCTTCTGTAATAAATGGTGTTACAGGGAATTTATTATACTCTTTGTCCAGTATCATCAAAGAGGAAGGAAAAGATTCTCAAAGGCTCTTCTATAACAGAAGTCATGTTACCATTGCCTCCTTCATTGTGATTAACTCCACAGCTTCCTCCATGGCAACTGGCGGAGGACAGACTGAATTTTGTAATTAATTTACCAGCATACAACCTACTTCTTTCCAAACCCTATTCCACCCCATCCCCAATGACCTTTATGGCTCAGTTCTATGTACAGCCACATTTTCTCTGTCAAACTCAATGTCTGAGGCATTTTGTACTCTTTTGCTAGCTACTGCACTAATAAGAGAAGTTTAAACACTCGCCCCACAACTTTTGTAACGGGAAAGAAATCCCCTAACCCTGACCCCTCATTCAAATAATGCAGACTAGAGAATCCGATAATTCCAGACATGGAACGGGGAAAGAGGGGACTGTCATAATAATAGGAGACATTAGATTAAAGCAACATTAAATCATTTTCTTGCAGTCATGTTTCTGTGATTTTTAATATTTGACACTGCTGGAGAAGTTCATGCCAGCCAATTGGGTGTAGTGCAGTATATCTTTAAAAAAAAAGGCACTCAGAAAGGAAATCGTAGTGAAAAATCTATCTGTGTTCTCCAGGCTTACACTGAGCCAAGAGCTCTGTTCTAAAAAAAGCTGTAACTTCCCAGTCATCTGCTCTGCCGGACACTCTAGGGACCCCAGCACAGAAAACTACGATTTCTAGTAAATATATCCCAGGGATACAATTAGTTTTTCAGCTGGGGGCATGATAAATTGGACATGCATAATGTAAGGCCAGAGCAGGCTAGAATATAAACTGTTCCATGGCGGCTTCCAACTCCCCGACAGGAGAATGCAAATAGGCTGGCTGGCACAGAGGTTGATGGACATCGCTAATACTGTTAGTTTCATTTTACATCTTTGCATGTTCTTGTGTCTATCAGCAGGCACAACCACCAACATTTTAGCCTCCCTTCTGTTCACCTCCTTGCTATTTTCACGGCAATATGTCCATCACTGTCCAAATAACAGTTACTGTAACAAAAATAGAGCAATGTCTGCCCTCCTCGGTTTTATTTTTCACATATAGGTAGAAAAAGGTACAGTCTCAGTATAGAACTAGGAGCCAGGGTCCTCTGTGTTCTAGTCTCAACTCTGACATTAGCTCTTGGGCAAGTCACTTAACCATTGCTTCCACGACCGTGTACAAAAAAGGGAGAGAATTATACCAACATGTTTGTGGGAATTCATTTATATTTGTAAAAAACATTCAAATGACGTGTGCTATATTGTATGTTTCTCAGGGATAATGAAGGGGACTGAGGGTACACTTCCCTGAGGATGAGGGGGTAGAAAGGAGATTTTGTAGGT
>ML685868.1:3300439-3316093 GCA_007922175.1 Pelusios castaneus
TTTCTACAATAGACTAACACGGCTACCCCTTTGGAATTTGGTATTGTTACTATACATCAGGGAACTTAAAAGTACTGAATTTGCATCTCTGAGGCCTCGTCTATACTGAAAATACTGCGTTGCAAGATCAATTGAGCGGCCAGTGTAGACCCACTCAATCAATCCTGGAAGCGGTCTCTGGTCGATTCAGTAACTCCACTCCTCCAAATGGAGCAACGCTGAGTCGATGGCAGAGCCCTTCAAAACGATGCAGCAGAGTGAAAACCCAGAGGTAAGTCAAAGTAACTAGGTCTACGGGAGATAGGAGTTCTGCGGAAAAACATATTGACAAGCAAAAGTTGATCTAATGACAAGTGAAACAAAATGGCAATGGAAACTAAGAGGATATTTTAAAATGGTGTCTTGAAAGCAAAGTATTTTAATGCAGCTTCACGATCAACTCTATGTACTTGGGTCATCACATCTATTGAAAACCTCTTTCATACCGTTAAGGGGAGAGTCACTGTAATTGAGCCTGCCATTTGCATTTTATGGTGCAGGAAAACAATGAAATATTTTTCATTCTATTGTCATGCCACATAATTTCACTACCACCAAGACACAAAATTCTAAGGCCAATTGACCAGTTTTGCTGCCATATTTCTCTCTTCAAAAACAGAACAAGCATTTTGGCCCATTCTGTAGCAGACATTTTTAAAAACTATGTTGTGCTGAAATTTATCCTCTTTCTGGAAAGATTTTGAAAGGCTATGATTGATGACCGAAGAGGTGGTCTGACAAAGCAATGGCATACATCCAGTGAGAATATTTTGATTTTCTCATTCCATATACATCAAATACTTGAATATCCAAGGAACTACCCTCACAGTAGTTATAGAAACTCATATTTACACATCATATATTACATGTGATATTTTTACAATTCTACCTAAGCTTCAGGCTTCCGTGAATGTTCTTCCCTACACCTGAGAACATGGAAAATGTGCCATGTTTAAATCAGTTTTTCTCAGAGACTGGACTGTGACTCCCAGGGATGGAAGTCTCAAAAAGCAATCAGGATGATCAAGAACCACTAAAAAGGCAAAGAAAATCAAACTCCTCTACTCACTGCTCTTCCAAGTCAAGTATTCTTTGTCATCTGCTCAAAATACTCACCCAATAAATTATATGGGCCAACCCTAGTTATCAGTAACACTTTTATAGTAAACATGGGGGGCAGATACCTTTTTTGAATTAGAATAAAGGGGTCACTGAACCTGAAAAAGTTGAGGAATACTACTGGCTTAAGGCCATTCCTAACCGACTTATGCTAAATGTGGTGCAAACCAAAAGCAGAGAGTCCTTACAGTCTTTTGTGCTAGTTTAATTATATCCGATAAAACACAACTCTCTTATGTACACAAGGCTTTATTCACTGCAAAGAAAACATCTTTTCCTGGGTCCTGATCCTGCAATACTTGAGCACAGTATTTATTGTCACGCGGTGTCATAGGCATATGGGTAATTTTACTCTAAAAGTTAATGTCTGTGTAGGCTTGGGTTCTATGTCTACATTTTTGACAGCAGTCTTTTATTTATGAATTTTTAAAAATATCTATGACCTTTGACATTTATAAATTTTGCATGTGAGAGTTGGTAGATGAACTGAAACAATTTAATTGAGAACCCTAAATGCTGCCAAGTTAAACTCTGGGCTGCGTGGGGAGCTATTAGCCTACAGGAGCTCAGGAACACCACTGCCATCTACACAAAAGAACCAGATCAGCGAACCCTCAGTAAGTGCTTTAATTCCTCTAGAGTGGCAAGTCCCCTCCCTTCCACAAGTTAAAATCTTTTAACAACTTTTGGAGAGTTAAGAAGGGTATACAAAGGTCAGCTCTGTCCTGATCAGGCCCCTATTATGACTTCACAAAGATTAGTTTAATTAGTCATCTCAGTCATTAGCTATATGTTGTGTATTTTGGATGGAAGAGAGGACACAGCCTGAGTTTCTATTTTTTATAAATATATTTCCACAGCTTTTGAACTCTTCACCACTTTGATCCCATGATGTCTCCATTTTTAAAAATTTATTTTCCAGTTTATACAGTGCACAAATTGTTGTTCTGGCCTGTCTCAGAGTCTTGGGGTATGTGCCAGTTTCATGACAATTCTAACTTTCTAGTCTGGGAAAAAGGCTACAGGTTATACAGGGAGGAAGAGAGACAGACAGAGAATGTGTGTGTGTTTAGTAGACTGGACTTGTTTAAATGTCCCTGTGATGAAGCCTGTGTGTGTTTTGTACTTCTAAGGAGGATGGGAAGCAGGTCTTTTACGCACTCGTTATGTACATGGTAAACAAAAAGACACACCTCCACACCCAGAAAGCTATTCTGACAACGCGGTATGTGTGTGTGTTTGTGTAGAGTATGTGTCTTGAGTGTAATATATGCGTGTCTGATTAATACATGCAAACCAATGTTTTGAACTCCCGAATTACAATACCTCTAGATACAGAGAGAAAAAAACAAACACAAAAAACATAAAACCACATAAAAAATACCCTAATCCTCAAGTAACAGAAAAATTATTTTAACCCCAACCCTTCAGGAAAAAAGGCACAAGTATGTTGTGTTACATGGCCTGAAGGCTAACAATTCTGATTCTGCTGGACCAAGATGGAGAAGGTAATTTTAGAGTCAAGGATCCTCTGCTGAGAATACCCTTCTGTTAGTCATAAAAATCTAGAGGTGGTCATAGCAAGTGTCAGATGTTCTCAACTACAGTGGGGACTCGTTAGCATGCGGCCGGTTAACACGCGGTTTCGGTTAACATGCGGTAGGGTCACGTCCCCAAAACCTAAAAAATTAACATGCGGTTTCAGTTAGCACGCGGTGTATAAAATTAAACTGAGTATATTTTTAGAAAATATTCACTTTTCACAGAGACAGATGAGCCTAAAATAGTTAGAGGGACTTGTCAAGTGTGATATCGGCTGTTCAGTTCTGATTTGGAAGATTTTTTTTTAACAATTCCATTGTCCATTTATACAGTTGAGACTCGTTAACGTGCGGTCCGCTTAACACGCGGTTATAATTGTATGGCCCCCAATGACCGCGTGCTAACGGGTCCCCACTGTAGTAAGGTAAAGCATGAGAAAATATGTTACTACAAAATGCCAAGGCAAAACACCTACCTTGTGGGATAATCAATGCAGAAGAAATACCACAGACACATTTATGTCTCAGGGCTTTTCCACACTGCAGGAGAATATGAACTATGGAGTACAATTTTTAAATCACACTAATGTGTTGGTGGTGCCTTAGCTGGTCCATGTAGACAGACCTTGTGGTAGGCACTAATGGTTCCCTAGGGTACTTTAATGCAGGTGCTCCTTAAAGTGCACTAGGGAACCTTTAGTGTGCATCAGCAGGGTTTTTACACAACCAGTTAATGCATAAAGTCAATGCACTTTAAAAATCATACTTTTATTATGCATTGCCCCATCATGACAGATCCTCTGCATCATGAGATGTAGCCACATAAATATAGTAAGTGTGTACACCCAGAGTGAAATAAAGAGTACCTTATAGAAGCACAGTACAGAAATAACACACACCTTCACAGTCAGATTTATACAAAATTTAAACAAGTCCTATTCACAGCACACCACGATTGCAGCCTCACAGGCAAATTACAAGACTGGAAAATTAGAACTCCAGTTTTGTCAAAAATATTTTTAAAAACTGATGCAGCCACTAAGCCAACAGCCTCTAACTAAGACTGCAACAGTAATTACTTCCTGCATTTTCACTGCAGATCATTGGAAGTATATTACCAGTAGATATAACACACAAGCACATTTAAAAAAGCAGTAGGAACTTCCCTCCTCCAGAATATTAAAAGTAACAAAGTTTTTTTTTTTAATTTATTAAATACTAATCTCAGATCATTAGCCAACTTGGCAAAGGACCAGAGAAAATTTACCGCCGACGTGCTGCAACATCAGCTTTCATCCAGAAATGCTAATTTCAGTAAAATGAATAGTGTGTGGGCTTTTCAAACTGCTTTGCATTTGGCTCCTCACAACCCTGTTTAAAGCCTGGGAACCGGCCATATAGTTAAACTGCACAGATGTTCAACAATCTGTACTTGTGTTAATTACCCTAATGTGAGCAGAAACTCAACAGATCCCTGCTAATGAAGGAGAAAGTTTTCCAGTGTGACTACCGTATGTTTCATTGTCACTGTATTACCAAGCCACCCCCCACCCCCACCCCTTCTATTCTCTCCATCTCTTTTGCATTCACATTGCCCGCCTACCTTGGTGTGCATGAATTGGACCGACTAATGACTGGATTCTCGCAACATGGCAGACACCAGGAGGCCGACTGGAGGTGCGGCTGCTGAATTTTAACAGGCAATTTTAAACAAGGTAAGGAAAACAGATTTATCAAGCTTCTGAGTCTCCCATACCCACCCATCTGTCATACTTCTGCCCTCCTCACTGCTGAAAGCACCAGTATGATGCAAATATGTGTCCCACACTGTAAAAGCCAAGCATCCAATGTGGTGAAAATCGATATTGCTAGGTGGTATTACTGGAGATGGAAGCCTGACATTCAGTTATATCTGGGAAGACAGACTGACAAAACAGCGTTGTATACTAACAAAACAGCGTGAGCATATTCTTGTGGGTGTGTGCAATTTTATGCTGGCATTTAGCACCGTAGCTATAAAATGCCTTGGGAAATCTCATCTCATTCTCCCATATTAAGAAGCTAGAGTCACAATTTTGTAACGGCTGGGAATCACAAGAGCAGTAGCACATGCACATGGGTATGGAGGAGATGTGGCTTCTAAAGGGTAGGTTAAGAATGAATTAGGCTACATCCAAATAATCAGCTTTACTGGTAGCAATGAAACAATGCTGTGTCCCGATTTAGCACTAAAATGCACCCAACCTCTAAAGGACTTTCTCTCACCAAGGATCTCAGTTTGACCGTGCCCACGCTAGCACGTATGACAGCAAAACTTTTGTTGCTCAGGGATATGAAAAACACCCTGATTAACTTAAGTTTTGCTGGCATAAGCACTTGTGTGGACAGCAGGAGACTCTCTTCTAAAGCAATCAGCTGAGCAAGCAGAAGGCAGGAGGGGCTGCTTCCACCTTCAAAGCACCAGGTCACCACAAGACTTAACCAACCATAGGCTGAATTAGACCTTAGATCATCTCACAGGTGCCACCATTTGACCACTAAACCAGGCATCATATTAAATTGGGTTTATGCTTATCCACTCGGGAAGAGATTCACTTATTTTACTTGATTTGGCCAAACCAGCAGGTAATCCACCTCCCTGAGAGGCAATAAGCTAGGTCAACCAAAGAATTCTTCAGTCGACCTAGTGCTGTAGACCCAGCCCTTAGTTCTTACCTTGTATCCTTCATGCTAGTAAAGCTCCTTGTGTTATTCACAGAGCCAAGAATTTGCAAACTTCACAGGCAACAAGGATTTCCCTTATGCAGCTGCTCATTTGGACAATTCAGCCATTTTGCCACATACTTCACATGCTCACTCTCAGAAACAGTGTTCCTCATTTTAGGTAAGTGTATTTTCAATTCTCCACTTACAGAAGCTCATATTCCCTTTCAAAACCATTATTCGTCTTGAAATGTGCAATGAGGAGGAGAAAAAAGCATCACATGAAAAGGTGCGGAAAGAAGGGGGGAGTTGGCATAAACCAGAAAGAGTTGAAAATTATTTAGAGAGCACTTGGGCTCTTTTCTGCCTACCTCTTCATCATTAGCACTGGAAGCAACACAGCTGTCTAATGGCAACTTCAGGCACCCATGGGCCAGCAAAGCGACATTTTCCACACTTAAATAACACTGAGCTGATTTAATTACTGCACTTAATAGTAACAAAAGATGTCTCAATTTAATCTTCAAATGGTCCTCCAAGATCAAAACACAGCTGGCTGGATAACAAGATGGCCTAGGCCAGCAAACAAGGAGGGCCAATTTATTCAAGAGCCACATCCACTCCTTAGCATAAAAGGCCAAGGAACACTTGTGCTGCTGAATAAATCAAAGAAAGCTCCACTCTTTCCTCCCCCTCCCACTTTTGTTATATATATATATATATTAAAAAAAAAAAAAAAAGGCAGCTGATTCATTGGTGAAGAAATACAACATGATAAAAGAACCATGTTTGGAAGAGAAACAAAGAATTAAGAACCAAATTTTTAAGAGGTTTTGTTTTTATAAGCCTCAGAGATTACTAAGAAAGAGTGAACCAGATTAAAATTGCACAAGGACAAAGGAAGGTCCCTACCTCTATTATTTTCCTTTCTGTGCTGGACAGAAGGAGACAGCTCATTGGGGAAAGCCCTTAGGACATGGCTATTGTAAGGAACTCCCAAATATGTGTGCGTGGGGAGGTTGGTTTTTATTGGGGGGGGGGGGGGTTGTTTATTTTTTGCATGTCTGTTTGGGGTGCAAAGAAGACAGAGAACTTTGGATAAAAGCAACCATTTAGCTCTGAAATTTTCCAATAAATCTTAATAGAGGATGGCCTTTATTCAAAAGGAAGTGTTTTTATGAAATGCCTCTCTTTTATTCATTTTTAATCCAAGTTCTCCTGTTGATCTTATTAACTCTCTGACACAGTGGTTAAGTCTCTACTCCCTCTTCAGGAACATTAACTCTGTGCAGTTTCCATTATAGTTTAGTACAGTAGCATTCTGAGAGATTAATTGTGAAAAACAACTTGTCCAGCCATTGCAACATTCCTGCAAGCCTCTGAAAACAACAAAAAGCCAAACAAGTTTTATTTACCCATAATGTAATTTTTTCCAAATAAGCCATCTAACAACTGCAGGTAACCAGAAACATCTGGTCCAGTTTTTGATCCCACTTAAGTTGGTATAAACTGACAGTAATTTCAGTGCAATCTACTCAAGCCAATCTACTGTCTTCTGTGGAATTCCTCTGGTTTTACACCATTTTAAGGGAGATTGCGATCTGGCCCATTTGTAGGTTCGTCTCCTAATGAAATCCCCCCAGTTGGCTGGCAGTGGAGAGTTGTGACTGGATGACTTATACAGTCCCACTCTTTCCTGTGCTCTGCCTACATGGGGCTTTCTTCCTTAAAATTTCCCACAGTTGCATCTCCGCTGGTGGTAGCAACAGAGGGACCTTTCATGCAAGACAATGCTGGCCACCAGCATTTGAGACATTGTGTCATCTAGAACTGTTGTGAGCAGGGTTAGATGATGCAGTGGGTAAAATGCTGGCAGACACCTGGCTTTTTGTGTAGACTAGTGCTCCCACTATAGCTAGTTGTGATGGAGCTGTACACTATGGGCTAAATCCCATTGCTCACAGAAGTACCTGCAACTCCTAGTGACTTTGATGGATCTGCACATGTTGCACTGCATACAAGGGAATAAATGGGACTTTTAAAGCCAAGGGGGTATCCCCCACATTGTTATGAATGAGTAGTATACCGTTTTAAATTTATACTACAACCTTGTTTCAAAACTGTGTTTGAATATTGCTAGGGGATGCGTGATTCTCACTAGAGTGGCTGAGCCATCTTACTTTCCTTGCAGAGCAGAAAAATGGATGCTTCAATATGGTTTTCAAATTGATTTCACTTAATGTGCTTAAGCCAAATATGAAACCATATCCCCTATCAATAAGAGCTATGCGCTAGCATAGAGATGCCTTTGAGAAGTCCTGCTGCTGATGTTCTAATAAGTGAACATTTACAGACTGGTTTTGTTTTTAAAATGACAGATGAGTGGACCATGAGCAACTGTATTAATTAGAATTTACAAGCGCAATCAACTAGAAAATAACCCCCCTGCTTGGTAGCAGAAATATTCAAAGACTGAAAACCAGCTCTGGTCAGTGAATGTGGATAGGTGCTCAAAGAATTTTATTCAGTTTTAAACAATAAAGCATCAAGAATGAAATCCTGTCCCAACTGCAGTCAGCTGCAAAACTTCAATTAATTTCAATAGGGCCAAGATGTTTGAGACCTTTTAGACAATCCATTAGCCACTATTTCCCTAGACACACCTTTGCGTGGGATTTCCAAAAGCTTTTGACTTAAATGCCTGGATTATTTTTACAATCCCAGTTATGGGTTCTTTGTTCAGAGGGAGGAGTTAAGCAACACAAAGAACACAGCAAGAGAACAATGGATGGTATTACCATGCATGATTTGTCTTTAAAAAAAATCTCTCTCTTTTCATGAAGTTATAGATCCAATTTCAGTCCTTATTATTACTTTGGCATTTAAGAAAGTGGCTCTTCATTTTAATAAAGGAAGTGGAGCTTTGTATTTCATCAAGAGCTAAAATGCTTCTAGTAATACAAGAAGCAAAAAAAAAAAAAGGGGGGGAGAGGGGGGCTGTTTTGTTAGATCTTCTTGCAGTCCTAAATTCAAAGGGGAGGAGGGGGAAGTCATATTTTCCACACTGAGAAAACCCTGTTTGTTCATTTTTTCTGGGATTGATCCAACTGATGCTAGGCTGGGAAGCACAAGTGCACCTAATCACGTCTCGTGAGAATGTGGGATGATTGTTTAGCTCCTTAAGAGAACCCAAGAGAATGTCTCATCAAAGCTAGATTACGTTTCATTCACTACCAAAATCATGGAATTCCTAGGCCAAATTCAGAGCAACACTTAAGTTAGAGGTCAAATAAGTGGGATAAGTCAGTCTGAGTCTAAGCTGGTTTAGGCCCCTGACCTTGCACCATTGAGCTCAATTAGGGTTTTGTCATTGACTTCAACAGGAGCTGGCTTTTAAATTACCTGCTGAAGAGGGTGAACGTAGGGTGAGAAAGTGTGAGTGTGTAACTACCCTTTTCACATTCAGCTGTTATGAACAGTCATTGTACTAGTTATACTGATTTAAGACTACCTTGGGTCCTATAATTTACCCCACTGTATTCATCAGCTCCGAATTTGGCTCTCTGTATCCACTGAGAGAATACAGCATTTACACGGAACTCTCTTCCTATGAATCGCTCCATCTCTTGTTATAATATCTGTGTTTACTTTAGCATATGACTAACTCTTCCCCTCCTTCCTGTATTACCATAACCGGTTCTGCAGCAACATCCATACCAGCAACTTCAGTGCTCTTTACTGTACTTGGCTTTATTCAGCCTTTTTGCTCGCTGATCTATTGCTCTCTTTAAAGGATTCTGTGGTACGTCTAAAAAGACTGCCATACAAAATTAACTGTATCATATTTTATGTTGAGGGAGACAAGTTAAATCTAATCCTTAAATCAAAACTAAATAATCTTAATAGATTTACAGAGTGCTGTGCAGTTTACCATTGGAAAAAAAATTATTAAAGGCCTGCGTTGCCAGAACAACAGTTCAAGTTACTGTATTCACTTCAAAATTGAAAATTTAATTGGTTTTGTTGGCTGGAACTTCTGAAATATAGCAGTTTAAAGAGCATTACTGAACCTGCATTTCTTGTCTAAGTTGACCAACAGCTCTATTACTTTATAGCTTTGCTACCAGAGCCTATCTACACTTCTGCTGCAGCCAAAATAGCAAGATCCATGTTTACACGTGGTTCTTGCTGGCACAGAGTGAAGACGGTTTGGTAAAACTGTTTGTAACACCACTCCATCCCTGTGCACTTTGGTCAGGAAAAGCAAGCTGGTAGCAACACAAGACCACATACCATGTACAAACATAGTTCAAACAGAAGCACAGACAGGGACTTAGTGTAACATGCACCGTATGATAAATTTGCTTTTTGTTTAGAATTCTTGTATATGGTATCCATACTGCAAAACATGATGTTCCATTAAAGCACATCTTTGCAAAACCAGGCAGCTCCACGGTGGAGGCCATGCGGAGATACGAGAAAAGTCTTAAGAGGCTCTCAGGCCTGCATTGCTCAATGGGAGACACAGTCACCTGTTTTTGTATGATCACATCAATGCAGGCAAGTGCAAATTTCAGTTGTAAATGCGTTTAAACCATAAACATTAACGACACCTGGCAATGCTGTTTTTTAATAGTACTCTCTGAAAATCAGGCCCTTATAAGGCATCTCTGTCTGGGCACCCAAAATCAAGTCACTTTTGAAAGTCTTGGCCAAGGATCTTGCTATACAGGACATGCTTACAAAGGGTGTTTCGTGTTACTTCCTATGTTTGGAAAAGAATCAAGGCTCAGCAAGTGCCTTCTCCTATATTCCAAAACATCCATCTGAACTGCCATCTGCCATTTACGTTAACATTGACTCTTTGCATTTCAAAACTCTTGGGGGCAGGGACTAAGTTGTGTTTTTAACACTAATAATTGGCAACAACTTACTTATATTATAGGACTTCATCACCTACAGATCTCAAACAACTTTGAACATGAAGTTGTGTTATCCCCATTTTACAGATGGGAAGATTGAGGCACAGAGAGCCAAAGTGATGTGGCAGAGCTAATGGAACCCAAGTCTCTTAATTCTTAGGCCATCGAACCATGCTGCTTGGTATTTTTACAGATGCACAAGGCTGTGTAGTAGATCCTGGTTATTGTTAAGATAGACAATGTGCTAATTATGAGATTTTTAAAATTTTTAAAATTCATCACACGTTCTGAATCTTGCTAAAAGTAAAAATAACAGTAAATGGAGCTCATATCCACATTGGGGAGAGATTTATACTGAAACACAAACATCTTGAACATCAGCAGGACATTTCCAGACAAATTTCAAAGCAGACCAAAAAAAAAGGAAACCAACACAATGAAAGCAAGAGCTTCTTAAACTGCTAGTTAAATCTCTCAATTCTCTACCATGCTATTCCTAGGAAAAGGTTTTAACAGTGATGAAGGGAGCTGCAAGATACAGAAGGACAATATACTATGTTTTTATGATTCTTTTCATGTAGCAGAGAGTAAAATCCTTGCCCTTCTCTCTCCTTGGGCCATTCATCTTTCCCAGGTAATGTAAAGTCGTTCCCACAGCAGGTGGTCTTACTCTACCAGGATCTTAATGTTTAATTGTCACAAATCAATTCCAGCCTCGATGCTCGCACCGCTATTCTGCCTCTCCTCCACTTTCTCCCACCCCCCCTTAAACTGATCATAGCCTGGGATCCTTTCATGTTGCTAAATTCATCTTCCAACACACTGCCAAGATAACAAAGAGGTGGTAACATGCGCTGTTTGTTGCAACCACTGTGATGAGTAGACATCTTGCCAGAAGGCTGGCCTAAAAATTGTAATTGTGTGTGTGAATGTTGATGCCTCTTATTTTATTTTAAATTTTTGTTCAGCTGGAATTAATCAGGAATGATAAATGCTGTTTGTATCCTGAAAGCAGCAATGGAGGGATGAAACATGCCTCTGAAGCTTATCAGCTTCAGTGCCACTGAAGAAAAAGCTGGCTTCTAAGCCCTGGGATAATGGCCTGTCCTTTCAGGAACATATCAGAGATCTCAGGAGAGGAGACAACACAATGGTGTGACCTTCAGCTAATAAAGACCACCCTAGAGTCCAAAGAAGCTTGGGGAATATTGACAAAAGTTCATATTTACAACAGCCTGGATTCCATCCAGACATCATTACCAATTTAGATAGCCGCAGTCCCCTCCCTCCCCCCCCCCCAAAACACACATGGTCTCTCTTGACGGCAAAAATGAGCTAGAGCATAGCAATTCTTTGCTAACAAGGCACTGAAACCACCACCCTCTCCTCCCCCACTAACATCTTTTATAATGGAGGAATTTTTTTTTTTGGGACACAAAACAGAATAAAAATTTGCTTTCCACACAGCACCGTCCTCCACAAAAGGGGGGCACATGCAGCCCTGGCATGGATTTTCCATGCACCATCACAACGACATATTTGCTAATATGATATAAACAAAAGACAGCCAACTTTTTAAAAACAAGAACAATTTTAAATGCTATCTAGCAATAAATGTAATCACAGAATTAATAAACAAAAATTCTCTGGGGCAGGGACTGACTTTTTTGTTCTGAATCTGAAAAGTGCCGAGGCCTAGCCCATTCATGGTCTGATTCATGATAGGGGCCTCTCAATACTACTACAATCCAAATAACTAGTAAGAATAATAATAACAACCTTGTCCATACTGAAGGTACAACTGTTGTTTCTGGCATCTCACTAAAATTTCACAACAGCTCTAGAGATTTCAATTCTGTCCCACCAACTTGAAAACCATGTTACCCAAACCGTGCTATAGACACCCTCTACTCCCCATAATTAGAATAGACTCTGGTGACCAAGTCTGTTTGATGAAGGATGTATCAGACATTAAAACCTATACTAAAAATTCATCTTAGCCATTTTTACAATTTCAGTGCATCACCAGTAAAAGAGGAAAAAAAGCCATTTCAACTTCTTTCCAAATATTTTTCTAATACAAAGATGACTCTATATCTCTGGTGGTCTCATTAACGGCTTCAATATGTAATAGGAGGTATCACTATGCAAGTGTCTGGAAAATGGAAGAAAAAAAGCTCATGACATTTCCACAAAAATCTAGAGCTAATGAATGGCTCATTTATATTTCTCTTCTTCCCAGATAGGATCTACTTAAATTAATATCAACACAAATAACACTTCTTTTATGTTTACTGTTGACCAGACAGTTCACAAATAGACTTCTAAATCCATCTAGGCATTGCAGAGTAGCCCCTGTATAGTCTCCTTATCCATTCAATATATACTTCTTGTCAACAGAGTTCAGGGAAGAGAGCTGGGCTGTATTGAAATTATACATTAATGCTGTGTTTATTGTTGTCCCAAAACCAAGGTGACTGGTTACACGAAGACTCTACTAAAAGATGACACACATGGGCACTAGGCAGCTCAGGAGATTGATGACTGAATAAAAAGGACTGTTTCAAATCTGGGCTGGTGCAATAGAGACCCAATGTCACAGCTCTATACTGGCTGTTAAATGACCTATCTGGCACGGCATAAGTCTAGTTCCCTGCAGAAAGTTACCCATATCTCCAGTGTAATTGTGCTGGCACTCAAAACAGATTAGCTGCCCTCCATCCTCACTCGCTACATTTGCTCCAGAATTATTGGCACTGGCTACATACACAGGTGAGATGACAAAAATCCATGCATAATGCTAATTTAGGAGGAGCCACACATACCAGCATGGACAGAGAAGTAATGTAAAGAGAGCTAGCAAGTCAAACGTCCACAGGAAAATAAAATCAGATTCATCTTGGAAAAATGTAGTCTTAAATATCCAAGAGAAAATAAACCAAAGACGTGGCATTTGGTGGTAAGAAGAAACCTGGAAAAGTGAGATATACTGGGTTGTGGAATAGTCTCCTTTGCGTAGCAGGGACTGTGCACTTGAGACAATTAGAATTGGACTAGAAAAGGCACCAGATGATGTGCTGTAGCAGACAACATGGTTTTAGTAGAGAGATGAACTGAAAGGTCTTTGAGGTCTTTTAAATTAATAATGTCTCAGATTGAAAGGAGCTGTCACAGCAGGTACTATAAAAGATTCAGACCCCACTCCACATCCTTGTCAATGTCGCCTCATTATGAATTGTTCTAAAGATGAGGGCTTTCTTCTCTTGATACCTATCCTATTACGAAGGCATTAAGCCACATTCCTTCCTCTCCCCAGGTTTTAAAACCCAATTGTTTATCTTCTCTATTTTTAGAGCATGCGGACATAGGTGGGACAATGGTGGAAAGCACGAAGTGGTGCGAGAGCAAGTGCAATTGCCACTATGAAGATGATGTGATGATCCAGCCTTTGGATGTCACAAAGCACACCTTTCTGCTCTGCAAGAGGAGCAATACAGCAATGTACTCAGATCTACTCCTACCGTTAGCTACTACATTGAGAGCCAGCATGTCCACACGGTTTATTTCAGCACTAAACAAGAGTCCATGCTATCCAGGAAACACACCCCCAAATGGTGAGGCACAACTATAAAATACATCAATATCTATGTCATCTTTGAGACAAGAAAGGAAATAGCAGGATTCAAGGATTGCTAAGAATAATGGATTTAATATCAGTCAAGACGAAGCTTGAAATCCAGAGGCAACTGTTTCCCCTCACAGTTTCCCCTAATTGCTATGCATTTTACTAAAGATTTCTCTTGAGCAACTACCTGACTAAAATACAGCACACCCTTACCATAAAGCCCTTTGTTTGCTATAAAGCTCCAAAACCTTGGCTCCCAAGTATATTAAATCCTTATAAACCTGCCTTGATTTTAACCGTGCAATATTTCAACACACAAAGCGCTTCTTCTGAAATATAGCACTTTAATGAGGAGAGGGGTAAAATGTATTAACCAAACTTCATTATGGCCTCATTTCTGGGAGATAAGCAAATTGTTATAAAATGAAGCCAGGGCAATAATAGCATTTCATACAGCTTGTAGGATCAACTCGCTTAAAGAGCCACTGCCACATTGAAGATGAGTGGGGTTTTTGCCCCCCCCCCCTTTTTTTTTAACCCACACTGGGCCACAACCAGAATTTTGGTTCTGCTGTCAGCTAGATATTTTGTGTTTTGTATCAGGGGTGCAGCTATGGCTGGGTCTGGGTGGGCCATGGACCACCTATTTGATAGCAGGCCAACGCAAGTTCTGCTTAAGCTTTCTTCAACTGAAGCTTTTGCAGCTGGTGGCTTCTCAAACTTCCTGCTTCTGGTCACGAGGCAGAAACATAAAGTTTGGGAAGTGCTTGCTTTTCGACTGGCTCACCTGTGTCAACCACAGGCCCTGCCAAAAGATCATGTCAGGCTATACCCATTTTGTATACTGTCACAAATCGTGATGCCAAACACTACTGCAGCTTAACAAAATGACCTGGCCATGGAAGTCAGGAGTCTAATGAAAAGTAATGATAGACACATATCTTTATGCCTTGTCCACATGCCCTTTTAACTATGCTGCTGTAGCTAAAATGGCAAGCCCTCCCCATATATATACTTTTATCAGTAATAAAGGTCAAGTAACAAACTTTACCAGATATAAAGTGCCTTATACCAGTATAACTAAGGTCATACTTAACTTCTGATATTGTGGGTCCTTCAATATTAAGCTTCCACCACAATTTTGGCAGCAGAAGCCCCACCATTTATGGGGCTGACAGTGGGAACTCCAGCTGCCCCAGGGCTGGGAGCCAGTCAACCCCAGGGAGCCAACAGTAGAAAATCATGGGAAAGTAACAATGGACTTTATTACCACAAATAATAAGGTCCATTATTACTTTTCTGCAATTTTCCATGTCTTGCCCACAACTCAGCTGCAGTTTTTTGACAATCATTCTGCAATTCAAGTAGGGCTTTAAGTATAACTATGCCTAAGGTTTTTTCTTGCATGACTATGTTGACAAAAAAAACCTCCCCCAAAACTCAATTCAAACACCTTGTTGAGAGTAGTTTCAAAGGGGTAGCCGTGTTAGTCTAGGTCAGCCAAATAAACAAGGAGTCCTGTGGGATTTTTAAAGACTAACTAATTTAGTTCCCCCTCTTCAAAGGAACACTTAATGAAATTGGATGTGCACAAGTCCATGGGGCCGGATGAACTGCATCCGAGGGTGCTGAGGGAGTTGGGGGAAGTGATTGCAGAGCCGCTGGCCATTATCTTTGAGAACTCGTGGCGAACGGGGGTGGTCCC